>NC_059649.1:11188842-11298842 GCF_020424385.1 Procambarus clarkii | reverse complement strand
GGGTGTGGAGGCCTGGAAGGGGGGGGGGGGTCCAGCCCGGGACGCGCCTCACCACCGCTGGCGGGGGAAGCATCTCCCCTTCCTCCTTCCCCTCGGCCAGGAAGATGTGTGTGGCGACCGAGGCGGCAGCTGCAGGCCACATGTGAAGGGGCAGCAGCAGTACCTTCCTCAGTGGCTGTGGGTGGATGAGTAGCAGGTGGGTGGATGAGTAGCAGGTGGGTGGATGAGTAGCAGGTGGGTGGATGAGTAGCAGGTGGGTGGATGAGTAACAGGTGGGTGGATGAGTAGCAGGTGGGTGGATGAGTAACAGGTGGGTGGATGAGTAACAGGTGGATGGATGAGACACGAATGTGTGTGTGGTGGTTATGTTTGAGTGGATGATGCGTGGAGTGATTAAACAGTGACTGTATTCACCTAGTTGTGCTTGCGGGGGTTGAGCTCTGGCTCTTTCGGCCCGCCTCAACTGTCAATCCATTTTTTTTTTTGACATAGGGAAGCAGCCCGTAACAGCTGTCTAACTCAAAGGTACCTATTTACTGCTAGGTAACAGGGGCATCAGGGTGAAAGAAACTGCCCATTTGTTTGCTCTGTTGCCGGGGATCGAACCCCGAACTATAGGATTACGAGTGCCAAGCGCTGTCCACTCAGCCACAGGCCCCCCCCCTAGGGAGGGAGGTAGGAAGGTTGATGGTGTTCTCAGTCTCATAGCTATCGGTATATTGTCCGAAACTAACTATATATATATATATATATATATATATATATATATATATATATATATATATATATATATATATATATATATAATTAATAATGTGTGACCACGAATTTTGTAAGGATGACACATTGAAGTATTCATCTCCCTGCATAGTGGCTGGTGTATGAGTATGTGGGGGGGGAGGTGTATGAGAGGGTTGTATGGTGAGGGGTGAGGGTAGGGGCAAAAGGGATGGGGGGGCAGGGGGCCGGGGGGGGGCTGAGGGCCGTAACAGAGTGGGCCACAGGGTGGTGTCAGTCAGTCAGTGTGTGGTGCCAAGTGCAGCAGCTACCATCGACTGGCCCCGGGCCTGGCTGCCTCGTGCCCTGCCCGCCCTGTGTACCGCAACACCCTAGACCCAAGTGTTGCCGCCCTCCACCCTACAGTGTTGCTGCCGGTAAACACTCACCTGGCTCACGGTGCTTGTAGTGACCTCACAACTGTGAAATATTGGCCGGGAATGTCCCGCTGGGGCCTGGTTAAGGAAGCACTTGCCATGCACGGAAAGGTGTCCACTTGACATGATGACGCTGGAATTACTGAGTGATTACTGTTCGCTAAAGCTCTTGAAATTGAAATGCTTGAGAGTCTTGGACGTAGTTAAGGTGCGGGAAGTACCTCAGGGGCCAGATTCACGAAGCAGTTACGCAAGCACTTACGAACCTGTCCATCTTTTCTCAATCTTTGGCGGCTTTGTTTACAATTATTAAACAGTTAATGAGCTGCAAAGCACAAGGAGGCTGTTTATAATAATAACAAGAGTTGATTGGGAAGTTTTCATGCTTGTAAACTGGTTAATGAATGTAACCAAAGCCGTCAAAGATTGAAGAAAGATCTACACGTTCGTAAGTACTGGCGTAACTGCTTCGTGAATCTGGCCCCAGGCAGCGAAGTACTGTGTGTCCCTCCAGTACTGGGCGGCTGGGTGTCCCTGAGGTAGTGGGCGGCTGGGTGTCCCTGAGGTAGTGGGCGGCTGGGTGTCCCTGAGGTAGTGGGCGGCTGGGTGTCCCTGAGGTAGTGGGCGGCTGGGTGTCCCTGAGGTAGTGGGCGGCTGGGTGTCCCTGAGGTAGTGGGCGGCTGGGTGTCCCTGAGGTAGTGGGCGGCTGGGTGTCCCTGAGGTAGTGGGCGGCTGGGTGTCCCTGAGGTAGTGGGCGGCTGGGTGTCCCTGAGGTAGTGGGCGGCTGGGTGTCCCTGAGGTAGTGGGCGGCTGGGTGTCCTGAGGTAGTGGGTGGCTGGGTGTCCCTGAGGTAGTGGGCGGCTGGGTGTCCCTGAGGTAGTGGGCGGCTGGGTGTCGCTGAGGTGGGGGTTTACACACAGCACAAGGTGTCCACTCAGTGTATACTCAGTACTCTCAGCCTAGAATACCAGGCTACTTGCCTCCTTGACATCCTTACTGTTGAAGCATCATCTCCTACACTTAAGTGTTCGCGATGGTGTCTCAAGAAGTTCTTAATATATTAAGATCAAGTGCAAATTAAGATCGATGAGGATGAAATTGACACAACTGAAGGCGTCGTGAAGATTAACTTGTCATTGTACGCGGAAGGCGAACACTTTTCTCTAATGTCTGATAATATGTTTGAAAGCGTTTATTAATGTGTGGAAGTCAAATTCAATTCCTAATTCTGTACTTGGCTTTGAAGCAATACACTTAAAGAGGCACAGATCCTGGTGGGGTAAAGTGACATTAGCAGCGTCTACTCTGCTCTGCTATGCGTCTGCTCGCTATGTCTGCTCTACCCGACATCGTGAAGTTACTAGATCAGTAATGTAATAGTCCATAGGTTCCTGTGGACACTAAAGATTGGTTGGTAATACCTAATACAGTGTTACTTGTTAGTGGTAATGTATTTGACGCCGTAGAGTGTTAACTATATATATACCTCAACCTAGCACTGTATTGACTTAGCAAGAGTTTACGATGACGCTAAATAGTCAATCTTATAAAGTAACGTAATCGACTTGAGAATGGTCCAGGACGGATCGAAACATCTTCGTCTCTTCACTTTCTAGTGTGTGTAATCTGGTCAACATATTTGAGCCACGTTATTGTGACTCCTCGTCTGCAAAGTAACGGAGTTCATCTTTACATTTTAACGAAGTTGGCAATGATCAGATGAGAAACTCACCTACACACACACACACACACACACACACACACACACACACACACACACACACACACACACACACACACACACACACACACACACACACACACACACACACACACACACACACACACACACACACACACACACACACACACACACACACACACACACACACACACACACACACACACACACACACACCACACACACCACACACACACACACACACACACACACACACACACACACACACACCACACACACACACACACACACACACACACACACACACACACACACACACACACACACACACACACACACACACACACACACACACACACACACACACACACACACACACACACACACACACAAAACATGGGTTCTGGACAGGGAAATCGTGCCTAACAAACCTTCTGGAATTCTATGATAAAATAACGAGGATAAGACAGGACAGAGATGGTTGGGCAGACTGCATATTTCTGGACTGCCAAAAAGCCTTTGATACAGTACCGCACATGAGACTGCTGTTCAAGCTCGAGAGGCAGGCGGGGGTGGGGGAAAGGTCCTAGAATGGATAAGGAACTACCTAACAGGAAGGAGCCAAAGAGTTACGGTAAGGGGCGAGAAGTCGGACTGGCGAACAGTAACAAGTGGAGTACCACAAGGATCGGTGCTGGGACCAATTCTATTTCTTGTATATGTTAACGACATGTTTACAGGCGTAGAGTCCTACATGTCGATGTTTGCGGATGATGCAAAGTTGATGAGAAGAGTTGTGACAGATGAGGATTGCAGGATCCTCCAAGAGGACCTGAACAGATTGCAGAGATGGTCAGAGAAATGGCTACTAGAATTCAACACGAGCAAATGTAAAGTTATGGAAATGGGACTAGGAGATAGGAGACCAAAGGGACAGTACACAATGAAGGGGAACAGCCTACCTGTAACGACGCGTGAAAGAGACCTGGGGGTGGACGTAACACCTAATCTATCTCCTGAGGCACATATTAATAGGATAACGACAGCAGCGTACTCTACACTGGCAAAAGTTAGAACATCATTCAGAAACCTAAGTAAGGAGGCATTTAGGGCGCTTTACACTGCCTACGTAAGGCCAGTCTTAGAGTATGCCGCCTCATCATGGAGTCCCCATCTGAAGAAGCATATAATGAAACTGGAAAAGGTTCAGAGGTTTGCAACGAGACTCGTCCCAGAGCTACGAGGGATGGGGTATGAAGAGCGCCTGAGGGAACTGTGCCTTACGACACTAGAAAGAAGAAGGAGAGGGGGGACATGATAGGAACGTATAAGATACTCAGAGGAATTGACAGAGTGGACATAGACGAAATGTTCACACGGAATAGTAACAGAACGAGAGGACATGGATGGAAGCTTGAAACTCAGATGAGTCACAGAGATGTAAGGAAGTTTTCTTTTAGCGTGAGAGTAGTGGGGAAATGGAATGCACTTCAGGAATAGGTTGTGGAAGCAAATACTATTCATAATTTTAAAACCAGGTATGATAGGGAAATGGGACAGGAGTCATTGCTGTAAACAACCGATGCTCGAAAGGCGGGATCCAAGAGTCAATGCTCGATCCTGCAAGCACATATAGGTGAGTACATATAGGTGAGTACACACACACACACACACACACACACACACACACACACACACACACACACGGGCCTTGGTTGCTGCCACCAGCCCGGGCAGCTGTTGCACCTACACGTTCTCACTATATTGTGAAATAAAGCTTCGTTTTGAGTCAGTTTGAAGCAACGAGTGAGAGGTTGGCTCTCACGTGCAGCTGGGCACTTTCTCTCCTGCTCTGTGACTAGTGAAGAGATTGTCGAGACAATTGTATATTAAAAATGTAATTGATAATTTAATGACATCAGTAAAGTTAGACAGTCGCTGCTGTCCCAGTCCGGTCTTTTAATTTTTGCCACAACGTACAAAATACAACCTTTTAATCTAATTAGAAATGTAGGAACCCAAGCAAGCCACCAAACCTAACGTGCCGATGCATAGAAAACGTGAGCTGCTGTGTTTGGTAGTCGTTAGTAGGTTATGGTCCCGACCGTACAGTGAGGCGTGTTAGTGGAGGGGCCGTGTTGGCCTAGTTGTTCAGTATGGCCGCGTCTCCTCTACTGGTATATTATGGGTATTACTGTCTTGTGGGCGAGGTGTACTGCTCTTTGGTGTGAGGGTGGGTGTGGCACCAGAGGCAGCTGCTGTACTGTGGGTGTGAGGGGTGGGTGTGGCACCAGAGGCAGCTGCTGTACTGTGGGTGTGAGGGGTGGGTGTGGCACCAGAGGCAGCTGCTGTACTGTGGGTGTGAGGGGTGGGTGTGGCACCGGAGGCAGCTGCTGTACTGTGGGTGTGAGGGTGGGTGTGGCACCAGAGGCAGCTGCTGTACTGTGGGTGTGAGGGTGGGTGTGGCACCAGAGGCAGCTGCTGTAATGTGGGTGTGAGGGTGGGCGTGGCACCAGAGGCAGCTGCTGTACTGTGGGTGTGAGGGTGGGTGTGGCACTAGAGGCAGCTGCTGTACTGTGGGTGTGAGGGGTGGGTGTGGCACCAGAGGCAGCTGCTGTACTGTGGGTGTGAGGGTGGGTGTGGCACTAGAGGCAGCTGCTGTACTGTGGGTGTGAGGGGTGGGTGTGGCACCAGAGGCAGCTGCTGTACTGTGGGTGTGGCACCAGGGGCAGCTGCTGTACTGTGGGTGTGAGGGGTGGGTGTGGCACCAGAGGCAGCTGCTGTACTGTGGGTGTGAGGGTGGGTGTGGCACCAGAGGCAGCTGCTGTACTGTGGGTGTGAGGGTGGGTGTGGCACTAGAGGCAGCTGCTGTACTGTGGGTGTGAGGGGTGGGTGTGGCACCAGAGGCAGCTGCTGTACTGTGGGTGTGAGGGTGGGTGTGGCACTAGAGGCAGCTGCTGTACTGTGGGTGTGAGGGGTGGGGTGTGGCACCAGAGGCAGCTGCTGTACTGTGGGTGTGGCACCAGGGGCAGCTGCTGTACTGTGGGTGTGGCACCAGAGGCAGCTGCTGTACTGTGGGTGTGAGGGTGGGTGTGGCACCAGAGGCAGCTGCTGTACTGTGGGTGTGAGGGGTGGGTGTGGCACCAGAGGCAGCTGCTGTACTGTGGGTGTGAGGGTGGGTGTGGCACCAGAGGCAGCTGCTGTACTGTGGGTGTGAGGGGTGGGTGTGGCACCAGAGGCAGCTGCTGTACTGTGGGTGTGAGGGTGGGTGTGGCACCAGAGGCAGCTGCTGTACTGTGGGTGTGAGGGTGGGTGTGGCACCAGAGGCAGCTGCTGTACTGAGGGTGTGAGGGTGGGTGTGGCACCAGAGGCAGCTGCTGTACTGAGGGTGTGAGGGTGGGTGTGGCACCAGAGGCAGCTGCTGTACTGTGGGTGTGAGGGTGGGTGTGGCACCAGAGGCAGCTGCTGTACTGTGGGTGTGAGGGTGGGCGTGGCACCAGAGGCAGCTGCTGTACTGAGGGTGTGAGGGTGGGTGTGGCACCAGAGACAGCTGCTGTACTGTGGGTGTGAGGGTGGGTGTGGCACCAGAGGCAGCTGCTGTACTGAGGGTGTGAGGGTGGGTGTGGCACCAGAGGCAGCTGCTGTACTGAGGGTGTGAGGGTGGGTGTGGCACCAGAGGCAGCTGCTGTACTGAGGGTGTGAGGGTGGGCGTGGCACCAGAGGCAGCTGCTGTACTGTGGGTGTGAGGGTGGGTGTGGCACCAGAGGCAGCTGCTGTACTGTGGGTGTGAGGGGTGGGTGTGGCACCAGAGGCAGCTGCTGTACTGTGGGTGTGGCACCAGAGGCAGCTGCTGTACTGTGGGTGTGAGGGTGGGTGTGGCACCAGAGGCAGCTGCTGTACTGTGGGTGTGGCACCAGGGGCAGCTGCTGTACTGTGGGTGTGGCACCAGAGGCAGCTGCTGTACTGTGGGTGTGAGGGTGGGTGTGGCACCAGAGGCAGCTGCTGTACTGTGGGTGTGGCACCAGAGGCAGCTGCTGTACTGTGGGTGTGAGGGTGGGTGTGGCACCAGAGGCAGCTGCTGTACTGTGGGGTGTGGCACCAGAGGCAGCTGCTGTACTGTGGGTGTGAGGGTGGGTGTGGCACCAGAGGCAGCTGCTGTACTGTGGGTGTGGCACCAGAGGCAGCTGCTGTACTGTGGGTGTGAGGGTGGGTGTGGCACCAGAGGCAGCTGCTGTACTGTGGGTGTGGCACCAGAGGCAGCTGCTGTACTGTGGGTGTGAGGGTGGGTGTGGCACCAGAGGCAGCTGCTGTACTGTGGGTGTGAGGGTGGGTGTGGCACCAGAGGCAGCTGCTGTACTGTGGGTGTGAGGGGTGGGTGTGGCACCAGAGGCAGCTGCTGTACTGTGGGTGTGAGGGTGGGTGTGGCACCAGAGGCAGCTGCTGTACTGTGGGTGTGAGGGTGGGTGTGGCACCAGAGGCAGCTGCTGTACTGTGGGTGTGAGGGTGGGTGTGGCACCAGAGGCAGCTGCTGTACTGTGGGTGTGAGGGTGGGTGTGGCACCAGAGGCAGCTGCTGTACTGTGGGTGTGAGGGTGGGTGTGGCACCAGAGGCAGCTGCTGTACTGTGGGTGTGAGGGTGGGTGTGGCACCAGAGGCAGCTGCTGTAATGTGGGTGTGAGGGTGGGCGTGGCACCAGATGCAGCTGCTGTAATGTGGGTGTGAGGGTGGGTGTGGCACCAGAGGCAGCTGCTGTAATGTGGGTGTGAGGGTGGGCGTGGCACCAGATGCAGCTGCTGTAATGTGGGTGTGAGGGTGGGTGTGGCACCAGAGGCAGCTGCTGTAATGTGGGTGTGAGGGTGGGCGTGGCACCAGAGGCAGCTGCTGTACTGTGGGTGTGAGGGTGGGTGTGGCACCAGAGGCAGCTGCTGTACTGTGGGTGTGGCACCAGAGGCAGCTGCTGTACTGTGGGTGTGGCACCAGGGGCAGCTGCTGTACTGTGGGTGTGGCACCAGAGGCAGCTGCTGTACTGTGGGTGTGAGGGTGGGTGTGGCACCAGAGGCAGCTGCTGTACTGTGGGTGTGGCACCAGAGGCAGCTGCTGTACTGAGGGTGTGAGGGTGGGTGTGGCACCAGAGGCAGCTGCTGTACTGTGGGTGTGGCACCAGAGGCAGCTGCTGTACTGTGGGTGTGGCACCAGGGGCAGCTGCTGTACTGTGGGTGTGGCACCAGAGGCAGCTGCTGTACTGTGGGTGTGAGGGTGGGTGTGGCACCAGAGGCAGCTGCTGTACTGTGGGTGTGGCACCAGAGGCAGCTGCTGTACTGAGGGTGTGAGGGTGGGTGTGGCACCAGAGGCAGCTGCTGTACTGTGGGTGTGGCACCAGAGGCAGCTGCTGTACTGAGGGTGTGAGGGTGGGTGTGGCACCAGAGGCAGCTGCTGTAATGTGGGTGTGAGGGTGGGTGTGGCACCAGAGGCAGCTGCTGTACTGTGGGTGTGGCACCAGAGGCAGCTGCTGTACTGTGGGTGTGAGGGTGGGTGTGGCACCAGAGGCAGCTGCTGTACTGTGGGTGTGAGGGTGGGTGTGGCACCAGAGGCAGCTGCTGTACTGTGGGTGTGAGGGTGGGTGTGGCACCAGAGGCAGCTGCTGTACTGTGGGTGTGAGGGTGGGTGTGGCACCAGAGGCAGCTGCTGTACTGTGGGTGTGAGGGTGGGTGTGGCACCAGAGGCAGCTGCTGTAATGTGGGTGTGAGGGTGGGCGTGGCACCAGAGGCAGCTGCTGTACTGAGGGTGTGGCACCAGAGGCAGCTGCTGTACTGTGGGTGTGAGGGTGGGTGTGGCACCAGAGGCAGCTGCTGTACTGTGGGTGTGAGGGTGGGTGTGGCACCAGAGGCAGCTGCTGTAATGTGGGTGTGAGGGTGGGTGTGGCACCAGAGGCAGCTGCTGTAATGTGGGTGTGAGGGTGGGTGTGGCACCAGAGGCAGCTGCTGTACTGTGGGTGTGAGGGTGGGTGTGGCACCAGAGGCAGCTGCTGTACTGAGGGTGTGAGGGTGGGCGTGGCACCAGAGGCAGCTGCTGTAATGTGGGTGTGAGGGTGGGTGTGGCACCAGGAGGTTCTTCTCACGACTGCGCGCACCTTTCTTTCCTTCAAACTACTGGTCAAATTTCATATTCTGTATTTAATATGCTGTTAAGGCTGTGTATCTAAAGCTATATCTATAATTTTGCACATCTATGCCTGTATATCCATATCTGTAATCTTACACATCTATAATCTTTGCCTGTAATGTGCAAAATTGTATATTCGGCAAAAAAGCAAGATTTTTACCATTGTTCAGATTTAAACTAATATTATTTCTGAAGAGTAGGAAGAAAATGAGTGGTATAACTTGGAGGCGGGGCTCCGGTGGCTGAGGCAGCCTTGCTGAGGGACGCAGTTATTGACATATAAGTAGTGACCACACCGGTTGGGGACGCGGTTCTTCATGGTGGACTCCTATCATGGTGGACTCCTATCATGGTGGACTCCTATCATGGTGGACTCCTATCATGGTGGACTCCTATCATGGTGGACTCCTCTCATGGTGGACTCCTCTCATGGTGGACTCCTCTCATGGTGGACTCCTCTCATGGTGGACTCCTATCATGGTGGACTCTGAAGGTGGACTCTCGTGAATTTGTTTTTCATAATAAATTGTTGAACCGTTACTGTGGAGCAGTACAAAAACTGCCTTAGTGGTAAATATGTTGGCTGTATTTTTTTTAGTAAAGAGGATGTAGAGGCATGGGTGAAGGGAAGTTTAGAAGTGGGAAATATAGTGAGGGTTATGAAAGCAGGCGGACTGTCCGCCTTGCTGTCCGCCTTGCTGTCCGCCTTGCTGTCCGCCTTGCTGTCCGCCTTGCTGTCCGCCTTGCTGTCCGCCTTGCTGTCCGCCTTGCTGTCCGCCTTGCTTGGCTGGCTTAGAGCGGTGTTCTTCATCGCCAATCAAGAATGAAAAGTCACCCTCAGGATGATCACTTTTGTCAGTGAACGCTGAGATTGTTCCACTTATTTATTTATGTTGGCTGATGGCTGTTAGGCTGTCTAGCCATCAACATCACTTGTCAGCATGACATGTTATCTCTCATAGTGTATCCCGGGCATATATATTGTTGCAAGGCATGATTAATGACTCCTCGTGGTAATTGCTATCTCCGTTCTTGTATAAGTAAAGCGGTTAGTGATCAACACTGGCATGGGATCACAGGATGAGACGTGTGGTGTTGTGGTAGTGTGATGGTGGTGTGTGGATGATGTGACACCTGAAGCAGGTCACCTCTCAGCACCCTACACTGCCTAAGACACTTAACCTACACACTATCCCCCCCCCACACACACACACACACACACACACACACACACATATATTCTTATTTCCGCTCCACATACTAGAGCTCACATATGACTATTAGGGAACTACCGATCAGAAAATACATGTGGCCAAATATCAGATATTCACTGTGGAAAGACGACACCACCGGTGTTAAAGTGTATCGTGTGTGTATAGTGACCCCCTAACCAAACCAGACGTCTTGAGACGTTGAGTGATGGAGGAGTGAAGATGACGCCGCTGTCATTCCGCGGGTCACTGATGGATCACAACACAGCTTCACGTCTCCACTATCATGTCCTCTCAACTTACCCTCACATGTATATATTACTCGTGACCAAAGACGAGATCTACTGGGAAATTAATGTTTGTGACCCGCTTGTTAATAGGTGGCTCCAGGTGGTCTTAAGGAACATTATATTTGTCTTATTATTCTCTCCGAAGGTTGTATGTCTCGGCTCTTAGGCTGGCTGTGTTCTGGTGGTGTTTACTGGTGTGGTGGATGTGTTCTGTTGGTGTTTACAGGTGTGGCGGCTGTGTTCTGGTGGTGTTTACAGGTGTGGCGGCTGTTTTCTGTTGGTGTTTACAGGAGTGGCGGCTGTGTTCTGTTCGTGTTTTAATAGTGTTGTGTTTCGGTTGAGTTTTGTCAATGTCTTGTGGTGTTGGGATGATTTGCTGTGATAGTGTGATGGAGTTTGTTGGTGTTGATAGTTTGTGGAGGTGGTGTAGCATATATGGTGGTCAAGGTGGGGGGGGGAGACATAGTTGTTGCATAAGGTGGGCTGAAGGCTGGGACAAACAATACCCGAAGGACTGTTGTTGACGAAGGGGCAACAGGCGTTGTTGGCGGGTGCCTGCTCTCACGACTGACTTCAACATTTGTAACTCTCACTCTCTGCGTTCCGGAACCATGGAAACTAAACTATACACATGAACGACAGAGGAACCTTATCCTCATGTTTCTGAAGGATAGACGAAGCGGTGAGAATAGGATAACTGTGTACAGAAACAAAGAGTAACCGGCACACTTGACACTTACGTTCAGACTGAGAAACAATAAAACAAGACCTTGAGGTGCTTCCGGGGCTCAGCGTCCCCGCGGCCCGGTCGTCGACCAGGCCTCCTCGTGGTGGACATTAGAGGTGGACATTAGAGCCACAAGAGCCAGAGAATAAGGACTAAAGCCACAAACTTGCACATAAATTCCCCAAGAGACCAAGAAGCACGAAAGACTGTAATATAGACACAACTGAATAGTTGGTGCGCAATAAGTACTTAATAAGGAACGAATCTCTAATCATTAAGATCCAAAAACTTGCCAACATTCCATCCCTGCATTATATAGAGGTGTTTATGAACGGGTAACATCATAAACACCTCTAAAGGTGCCTGATCAACCTGGTTGTTCGTTCGTCGTACTCCATGCAACAGCCTCCAAACATCTTGTTGACCAGCCTATCAACCAGAAGACCGGGCCGCGAAGACAATGATCCTAGGAATTCAATGCTGCTTATATGTTGAAGTAAAATTTGAGGCAAATTCAATTAATATTAACCAAAGGATGGTTAGAAAAATAAGGAAAGGGCTAACAGTGACTGGAAAGGTGGATCTTAAGAACTGAAGCTCGACCCTACAGGCACATCTAGGTGAGGAGCAGCACGCACAGATGCACGCAACTACGTATCAACACACACACACACACTCACTCACTCACTCACTCACTCACTCACTCACTCACTCACTCACTCACTCACTCACTCACTCACTCTCTCTCACACTCTCTCACACTCTCTCACACTCTCTCACACTCTCTCACACTCTCTCACACTCTCTCACACACTCTCACACACTCTCACACACTCTCACACACTCTCACACACTCTCACACACTCTCACACACTCTCACACACTCTCACACTCTCTCACACTCTCTCACACTCTCTCACACTCTCTCACACTCTCTCACACACGCACACACACGCACACACACGCGCGCGCGCGCGCACACACACACACACACACACACACACACACACACACACACACACACACACACACACACACACACACACACACACTGGGGCATCATCTAGTAGGGCCGTGACGTGGGTGTTTATCCTGGCAGAGTTAGTGCACACACCCACGTGTTCCGCCAAACGAAGCTGTGTATTCAGTACAGGTAAACATGACCCTGGCATCGTGGGAAGGAGAAGGCCGGTGAGGGTAGGCGCAAGAGATAAAGATGGAGAGAGAGAGAGAGAGAAAGATGGAGGGCTGGCAGTGAGGCAGCCAAATTAGTGCTTGCGTTCACACACGCTCTCTTTATTCACGCACGCACGCGCGAACAAACTTATATGTCACTGTTAAAACAGTGTGATATAAGAGGCTTGAGAGCACTGCCCACTGGCCACATGATTGACGGTTGAGAGGCGGGACCAAAGAGCCAGAGCTCAACCCCCGCAAGCACAATTAGGTGAGTACATGTGAGCGCAGTGCTAGACCATACAGTAACACTGTCCTTAAAATCCTTCAAGTGAAGTCAAAGACAGCCAGAGACTTTTGTTTTGTTCAATATGTTTTATCGTGTATATATTGAAAGCTGTTTCCAAGTGGTTTTGTAAGGGAAATCGGGTTTTTTTTTTTTGTACATGTAAACTCAATATGGGAGGAGACATCTGCGTCCTGTCCCCTGGTAAACCCGCCACTGCCACTCTGGTATGCATATTATAATGCACTTTATATATACTCGTACTTACTCTAATGTTGTACATTATACTTCTCCGTACTGTAATATAGTATATTGTTACACCCGTAAGCACTGTAATATAGTACAATGTTCTGCTCGTATATACTGTAATATAGTATATTGTTGTACTCTTACGTACAATAATAGAGTACAAAGGAATAGTTACTTTACCATTACTAACAGCAACACCCGCTGTAGGAAGTAGGAAGTATTGTAGGAAGTTTTAATAACAAAATATGAACGTTAAAAACATTAACTCTTCCTTTAACCACACAAAGAAATATTTTTCTGGGATTCGATAGCAGGAAAAAATGCCAAACGTAGATACCAAAGCCACACCTTGTGTTAAATATTAAAGCCACACCCTGTGTTAAATATTAAAGCCACACCCTGTGTTAAATATTAAAGCCACACCCTGTGTTAAATCTTAAATGCCACACCCCTTGTGTTAAATCTTAAAAGCCACATACCTTGTGTTAAATCTTAAAAGCCACACACCTTGTGTTAAATCTTAAAAGCCACACACCTTGTGTTAAATCTTAAAGCCACACACCTTGTGTTAAATCTTAAAGCCACACACCTTGTGTTAAATCTTAAAGCCACACACCTTGTGTTAAATCTTAAAAGCCACACACCTTGTGTTAAATCTTAAAGCCACAGACCTTGTGTTAAATCTTAAAAGCCACACACCTTGTGTTAAATCTTAAAAGCCACACACCTTGTGTTAAATCTTAAAAGCCACAGACCTTGTGTTAAATCTTAAAGCCACAGACCTTGTGTTAAATCTTAAAAGCCACACACCTTGTGTTAAATCTTAAAAGCCACACACCTTGTGTTAAATCTTAAAGCCACAGACCTTGTGTTAAATCTTAAAAGCCACACACCTTGTGTTAAATCTTAAAAGCCACACACCTTGTGTTAAATCTTAAAAGCCACACACCTTGTGTTAAATCTTAAAGCCACACACCTTGCGTTAAATCTTAAAAGCCACAGACCTTGTGTTAAATCTTAAAAGCCACAGACCTTGTGTTAAATCTTAAAAGCCACACACCTTGTGTTAAATCTTAAAGCCACAGACCTTGTGTTAAATCTTAAAAGCCACACACCTTGTGTTAAATCTTAAAGCCACAGACCTTGTGTTAAATCTTAAAAGCCACACACCTTGTGTTAAATCTTAAAAGCCACACACCTTGTGTTAAATCTTAAAGCCACAGACCTTGTGTTAAATCTTAAAAGCCACACACCTTGTGTTAAATCTTAAAGCCACACACCTTGTGTTAAATCTTAAAGCCACACCGTGTACTAGTTAGTACAGTAAACATATTTCCGGGGTGTGTCCCCCTCCCCCCCCCTCGTGGGCTGGCCTCTGTTGGCATTGTTGGGTGCTGGCCACACTGCTGGTGTGGCCGGGGTGCTGGCCACACTGCTGGTGTGGCCGGGGTGCTGGCCACACTGCTGGTGTGGCCGGGGTGCTGGCCACACTGCTGGTGTGGCCGGGGTGCTGGCCACACTGCTGGTGTGGCCGGGGTGCTGGCCACACTGCTGGTGTGGCCGGGGTGCTGGCCACACTGCTGGTGTGGCCGGGGTGCTGGCCACACTGCTGGTGTGGCCGGGGTGCTGGCCACACTGCTGGTGTGGCCGGGGTGCTGGCCACACTGCTGGTGTGGCCGGGGTGCTGGCCACACTGCTGGTGTGGCCGGGGTGCTGGCCACACTGCTGGTGTGGCCGGGGTGCTGGCCACACTGCTGGTGTGGCCGGGGTGCTGGCCACACTGCTGGTGTGGCCGGGGTGCTGGCCACACTGCTGGTGTGGCCGGGGTGCTGGCCACACTGCTGGTGTGGCCGGGGTGCTGGCCACACTGCTGGTGTGGCCGGGGTGCTGGCCACACTGCTGGTGTGGCCGGGGTGCTGGCCACACTGCTGGTGTGGCCGGGGTGCTGGCCACACTGCTGGTGTGGCCGGGGTGCTGGCCACACTGCTGGTGTGGCCGGGGTGCTGGCCACACTGCTGGTGTGGCCGGGGTGCTGGCCACACTGCTGGTGTGGCCGGGGTGCTGGCCACACTGCTGGTGTGGCCAGGGTGCTGCCAGATTTACAGTTTTTTGCCGGTAATCTCATATTAATAATGAGCTGTGTCTCTCTAGTAGCATGTGTGTGTGTGTGTGTGTGTGTGTGTGTGTGTGTGTGTGTGGGGGTGTGTGTGTGTGTGGACGTGGGTGAGTGTGTGTGTGTGTGTGTGTGGGTGTGTGTGTGTGTGGACGTGGGTGAGTGTGTGTGTGGGCGTGTGTGGGTGTGTGTGTGTGTGTGTGTGTGTGTGTGTGGGGGTGTGTGTGTGTGTGGACGTGGGTGAGTGTGTGTGTGTAACTTTAATGCTGATAGATTTGTACTTCGTTGTTCGTGCTCGTTGGTTTTTGTATGTAGGAATATGTGCATATATGTGACGTGTGTGTGTGTAATATATATATATATATATATATATATATATATATATATATATATATATATATATATATATATATATATATAAACGCAAAGTTACGCATTTTTTCCAAATTCTTGGTATAATTGTTTAGATATTTTATTTTCTTGCTGTCGAGTAATAACGCACTTTATAATCAAGTTAACCTGCCGATAAATTCATATCGACTTTAAGGAAGACGCAGCGATGGCCGCGGTGGGTCCAAACCCTCTTCACACATGAAGACTATTTTCCGAAAGTGAAGATGTGGTTATGTAGAAGTGCCACGCCGTCGCTCTGGGCGTAATGAGGGGAAGAGACAGGGAGAGAGAGGGAGAAACAGAGGGAGAGACAGGAAGAGAGGGGAGAAGCAAGTATATTTAGCCGGAAGAGAAGCCGTTTTATGATGCAGAAGAAATTGGGGAAACAGTATTGGATATATTTTTGTTATCGTAGTACTGGTTGGTGTGACACGGGGACAGTTATCTTAATACCAGAAGTGTAAGACTGTGTGAGGCTCGCAGTGGCGCACAGTACCTTTGGTGTCCATGTTAACACTAGCCTCCCTCCCCGTGGTGGAGGGAGCGACGCCCCTCCCCGTGGTGGAGGGAGCGACGCCCCTCCCCGTGGTGGAGGGAGCGACGCCCCTCCCCGTGGTGGAGGGAGCGACGCCCCTCCCCGTGGTGGAGGGAGCGACGCCCCTCCCCGTGGTGGAGGGAGCGACGCCCCTCCCCGTGGTGGAAGGAGCGACGCCCCTCCCGTGGTGGAAGGAGCGACGCCCCTCCCCGTGGTGGAGGGAGCGACGCCCCTTCCCGTGGTGGAGGGAGCGACGCCCCTTCCCGTGGTGGAGGGAGCGACGCCCCTTCCCGTGGTGGAGGGAGCGACGCCCCTCCCCGTGGTGGAGGGAGCGACGCCCCTCCCCGTGGTGGAGGGAGCGACGCCCCTCCCCGTGGTGGAGGGAGCGACGCCCCTCCCCGTGGTGGAGGGAGCGACGCCCCTCCCCGTGGTGGAGGGAGCGACGCCCCTCCCCGTGGTGGAGGGAGCGACGCCCCTCCCCGTGGTGGAGGGAGCGACGCCCCTTCCCGTGGTGGAGGGAGCGACGCCCCTCCCCGTGGTGGAGGGAGCGACGCCCCTCCCCGTGGTGGAGGGAGCGACGCCCCTCCCCGGAGTGAAACAAGTGTTCAGTGGTGGTGACCGCGTGGCCCAGCCTTCAGGGGTAACTCAGGTGACGCCTTCCACTTTAAGCTGCCACGCCGCTCCTGCCCTCGGCCCCCCTCGCAACACCTTCACCCCCCCCCCCTCGCAACACCTTCACCCCCCCCCCTCTCTCTCACCCCCCACACCCTCACTCCCCCTCCACGCCCCTTTATTTATTTATTTATTTATAGATTTATTTATATATACAAGAGTTCTTACATTCTTGTACAACCACTAGCATACATAGCGTTTCGGACAAGTCCTTAATCCCAATTTTCATACACACCCCAGGAAGCAGCCCGTAGCAGCTGTCTAACTCCCAGGTACCTATCTACTGCTAGGTGAACGCTGTCATTCACTAGGTGAATACTAGGTGAACTGTTAGGTGAACGCATCAGGGTGAATGAACCTCTGCCCATTTGTTTCCGCCATCGCCGGGGATCGAACCCCGGACCCTTAGGACTACGAACCCCGAGCGCTGTCAACTCAGGCGTCAGGCCCCGTCAGACCCCCTCACACTTCCTCTACGTCCCCTCCCACCACCACTACACCCCTCCTACCACCACCACACACCCCT
Organism: Procambarus clarkii; assembly: GCF_020424385.1. Taxonomy (NCBI): domain Eukaryota; kingdom Metazoa; phylum Arthropoda; class Malacostraca; order Decapoda; family Cambaridae; genus Procambarus; species Procambarus clarkii. The sequence continues at coordinate 11,281,647 of NC_059649.1, read as the reverse complement.
CCTACCACCACCACCACACCCCTCCCTCCACCATACCCCTCCCTCCACCATACCCCTCCCTCCACCATACCCCTCCCTCCACCATACCCCTCCCTCCACCACACCCCTCCTACCACCCCCACTACCACCCCGCCCAGTATTGTCACCGGGGAGGCTGCATATAATGTTATCCTGGTTTCTCCTTATATATGTACGTGGCAGCCGTGTCCTATGGGTCTGTCTTCCTTCAGCCTCAGGTATTACACTTCTTCAAATTAGAGAGAGGGAGAGAGAGAGGGAGAGGAGGTAGGTAGGTAGGTGGTTGAGGTGTTAGTGAGAGAGCGGTGGCGAGAACATGCGCCCCCGCACGCCCCGAGGGACCAAAGCCCACTATAGCAGGCATGTTCCCCTCACTCTGCGGGAGTTATGTAGGCCGTCTTCCTCTCCCCGCTCTCCCGCAGTACACTTAAATGTAATTCGGTAAGCCGTGTACTGGTTGTGGCGCGGCCCACCACCACATATTGGTCGTTCTCACCACGCTCTCCCAACTGGGGTGTGTTGGTCGCCTTTCATTATTCACTCCAGTGAGTTAGCGAACGGCAGGGAATCGCACCTTTCTGTTCTAAAAGCAAGCTGTTGTGGAATTCACGTATTTGAATGCGTTCCGACGTGGTATGATGAGTACAGGTGTTCTCATCACCCATCACACACAGGTGTTCTCATCACCCATCACACACAGGTGTTCTCATCACCCATCACACACAGGTGTTCTCATCACCCATCACACACAGGTGTTCTCATCACCCATCACACACAGGTGTTCTCATCACCCATCACACACAGGTGTTCTCATCACCCATCACACACAGGTGTTCTCATCACCCATCACACACAGGTGTTCTCATCACCCATCACACACAGGTGTTCTCATCACCCATCACACACAGGTGTTCTCATCACCCATCACACACAGGTGTTCTCATCACACACGGGTGTTCTCATCACACACGGGTGTTCTCATCACACACGGGTGTTCTCATCACACACGGGTGTTCTCATCACACACGGGTGTTCTCATCACACACGGGTGTTCTCATCACACACGGGTGTTCTCATCACACACGGGTGTTCTCATCACACACGGGTGTTCTCATCACACACGGGTGTTCTCATCACACACGGGTGTTCTCATCACACACGGGTGTTCTCATCACACACGGGTGTTCTCATCACACACGGGTGTTCTCATCACACACGGGTGTTCTCATCACACACGGGTGTTCTCATCACACACGGGTGTTCTCATCACACACGGGTGTTCTCATCACACACGGGTGTTCTCATCACACACGGGTGTTCTCATCACACACGGGTGTTCTCATCACACACGGGTGTTCTCATCACACACGGGTGTTCTCATCACACACGGGTGTTCTCATCACTCCTCGTCACACAACATCCGAACAGCCTTCAGGAACCTGTGTAAGGAATCATTCAGAACCTTGTATACCACGTATGTAAGACGAATCCTGGAGTATGCGGCCCCAGCATGGAGCCCGTACCTTGTCAAGCACAAGACGAAGCTGGAAAAAGTTCAGAAGTATGCCACTAGACTAGTCTCAGAACTAAGAGGCATGAGTTAAGAGGAAAGGCTGCGTGAAATGCACCTCGTGATATTGGAAGACAGAAGAGTAAGGGGAGACATGATCGCTACCTACAAAATTCTCAGAAGAATTCCCAAGTTGAAAAGGATAAACTGTTTAACACGGGGGGGGGGGGTAGGTACGCGAACGAGGGGGAACACAGGTAGAAATTGATTACCCAAATGAGCCACAGAGTCATTAGAATGATTTTTTCATTGTCAGAGTAGTTAACGGGTGGAATGCATTAGGCAGTGATGTGGTGGAGGGTGACTCCATACACAGTTTTAATGTAGGTATGATGGAGCCCAGTAGGCTCAGTTGTACAGTCAATCAACTGTACATCAGTTGATTGACAGTTGAGAGGCGGGACCAAAGAGCCAGAGCTCAACCCCCGCAAGCACAACTAGGCGAGTGCGAGTGTTGTCATCACACGGGCGCATGGTTGGTGTAGTGTGGTATGATACAGCCTGGGACAAGATGCTGTGTACACATGTGCTCCTAAGATGACTGGTGTTGTAGTGATGTGTTTACTTGTAGCTAATTGTGGACTCCAGCTCCGGAGGCGTCCTACCGCCTCTGGTTATTGATAGCGTCCTCCTCCTACACTGGCTCACACCTCACACCTTGGTTTACAGTGTTGCCCATGGTACACCTAGTGTACATGTACACTACACATGTACTGCACAATATTAGGGACATTGAACGTGGAAGGGAACTATCAGGAGAAAGCACTAAGCCATTACGACTATATAGCACTTGGAAGGGATGAGGGTAAAGAGGATTTGGGATGGACGGGGGGGGGGGGGGGAAAGGAAGGGTGCCCAACCACTTGGACGGTCCGGGATTGAACGCCGACCTGCACGAAGCGAGACCGTCGCACTACCGTGAGTGAGTGAGTGGTCTGGACTGAGCGGTCGCCCCATTCTCTACAATAGCTCCGGCTAACACAATCTTGGTTACTGAAGGACACTATTCAGCTGGCAATGGGGTCGCCAATTAGTCCTGTGCGTGTTAAATAACTGCCTTTTGTTTTCTATACACAGTTAAAGATGGTGGTGCACCGTCCTTGGCTTCTGTTTCAAACTTCACAGTGAAACAAAACCAGGCGTAGAGTGGCCTCTTAGGGGCCTTGTAGCCACGAGAACACGCCACTCACGCTCCCAGTGAAGACATTTATATTAATTTTATAGGGGACAGAAAGCCTCTGTACATAAATACATTACGCTCATATTGCCTCGACGAGGTAGCCAGGGAAGTGATGAGGGTGGGGGGGGGGGGGGCTAGCACAACGGTATACTACTTGTGTGGGGGGGGGTATTCACCAAGTAGTATTCACCTAGTTGTGCTTGCGGGGGGGGGGGGGGGGGGGGTTGAGCTCTGCTCTTTCGGCCCGCCTCTCAACTGTCAATCAACTGTTTCTACTACTACTATTTTTTCCCCCACACCACACACACCCCAGGAAGCAGCCCGTGACAGCTGACAAACTCCCAGGTACCTATATACTGCTAGGTGACAGGGGCATAGGGTGAAAAACTCTGCCCATCGTTTCTCGCCGGCGCCCGGGATCGAACCCGGGACCACAGGATCACGTGTCCAGCGTGCTGTCCCCTCGGCCGGCCGGCTCTGTGTGTGTGTGTGGGGGGGGGTGGCTGTGTGTGTGGGTGAAGCATGCCAGAGCTTGTATGTAAACATGAGTGTAGGTACCACCAACACCTCCACTACACGCACCCCCACGTGCACACCCCCACCAGCACACCCCCACCAGCACACCCCCACCAGCACACCCCCACCAGCACACCCCCAAACCCTACAGGGAGAATATTTAACCCCAGTATTCCCTACCCTCAACTCGGCAGCCGGCTCTCGCGATTCGCCACTCCGTAAACAAAAATGCAATTGTTTTGCCTAACAGTCGAATTGCGTTTTGTACAGTATATAAACATGTGTGTTGAGGGGGGTATGTTGGAGACCCAGGCCGGGTGGCCATCCACCAAATGGAGGTTCTCGGCCGCCGACAAGAAAGTCCCTGGAAACACAAACCGAAACTGTCATGATTTTCTGCTTGTTACAACTTGTAATAAAGTTGTTACATCTTGGCTTAACGTGTATATGACGTATTAGAATGTCGTTACAACTTGCTATATTGGTTGCTATAACTGGTTAGGTGTTAAAACTTGTTCGAATGTTGTACCAACGTCGTAGTTTTATTGTGTGTTTGGCGGGGTCCACGTTTGTTCTGAACATAATATATATATATACACAATTTTTAGACCTAGTATACGCAGTCTTGGACGTAATGTACACAGTGTTAGGTATAATGTTCTAAATGTAATGACCTAGCCTGTCATAGGTCTGGCGTAAGCTTTTTGCCTTTTTCATTCCGTTTAGAATAGCATTAATACATTTTGTTTGTGCCATAAACGATTTGTTTACATAAAACATATAGCGACAGTAAAGAGCTGCGAGTTTATTACATTTTTTAAACAGTTTTTGTGCCTGGAAGTTAGCTGCGGTATTGTCACAGCTGTAGGTAAGGAGTCGGCAGCCTTGAAGTAGCCCTGAAGACACCTTCCCGAAGTCATGACAAAGGTCTAAGCAAAAGGGGGGGGGGGGGAATAATATCCATTTTTTATACTTTGGAGGCATAAGTGCTATCTGAGTAACACTCTCCAGGGACCAAACAATAACGTGAGGGGAAACTGAGCCGCTGAGAGACGAGCACTGGTGGGAGGTTACCTTGAGGTGCTTCCGGGGCTTAGTGTCCCCGCGGCCCGGTCGTCGACCAGGCCTCCTGGTTGCTGGACTGATCAACCAAGGGGAGGGGGACGATCAGTCCCGCCAAACACACACCGAAACTATGACGTTGGTACAACGTTCGAACAAGTTTTAACACCACCTAACCAGTTATAACAACCAATATAGCAAGTTGTAACAACGTTCTAATACGTCATAAACACATTAAGCCAAGATATAACAACTTTATTACAAGTTGTAACAAGCGAAAAATAGACAGTTTCGGTTTGTGTTTCCAGGGGAAGACTTGTGAAGGGAAGAACATGAAGGGTCGGGATCTGAGAGCATCAACCTCAACATTTAGAGTGTATATTTGTGCATTTTTTATATTTGTCTACCAATGACGTGGCCAAACATTTATGCAATGCTAACCAGTATATATATACATTTTCATCTCTCCTACATAGCTTTAGAGAATTGTTTTCCTACTTACAGTACAGTTATGGGAAATTGAGTACTAAAACATACAATGTTATTTATTTATTTTTGTACAAGAGTTGTTACATTCTTGTACAGCCACTAGCAGGCATGCGTTTGGGGCAGGTCCTTAATCCCATGTTCCCCGGAATACGACCCGCCAAATCGTTTAACAACCAGGTACCCGTTTTACTGTTGGGTAAACAGAGGCTACAGTTAAGGACTGGCACCCGGTCAGTCCTCCTAGGCCAGGATACGAACCCAGGACAACCCTGGAAACACAAACCGAAACCGTCTCTATTTTCCGCTTGTTAGAACTTGTAATAAAGTTGTTACATTTTGGCTTACCGTGTTTATGACGTATTAGAACGTTGTTACAACTTGCTATATTGGTTGTTATAACTGGTTAGGTGGTGTTAAAACTTGTTCGAACGTTGTACCAAGGTCGTAGTTTCGCTGTGTGTTTGGCGGGAAAGCCCTTGCGAAACGCCAAGCGAGTGTCTTACCACTACGCCACGGGGACTGCAATAATAAATATATAAGTAAATATGCAAGTAAATATATATTTGCATATTAAATCTTGGGTACAGGCGCAGTATATTACGTGTTGCAGTATTCAGATAATATTGATGGGTAAGCGAGCCTGGAGGAGTGTTAGTGGTGGGAGGGAGGGCGAGGGAGCAGAGGGGGGGGGGGTTCTAGGAAGGGAGGAGAGATACGAGGGGAGGCGAGTGATGGATGCTGGACCTTGAGGGTACTTAAGGGTGGACGAGAGGGGGGGCAATATCCCCCCTCCCAGCACCACCGTAGCCCAGCATACATATGGTATATGCATGTTGCCCCCCCCCCTGCCCCCCATATCTCTCTCTCTCTCTCTCTCTCTCTCTCTCTCTCTCTCTCTCTCTCTCTCTCTCTCTCTCTCTCTCTCTCTCTCTCTCTCTCTCATATATTTGTTTTTGTCTTCCAAGGCAGATGAATTTTTCTTGCTATTATTTGTTAACAAAAAATACAAACCGGACACATAATATCTTCGATATTTTGTTACCGGTGCATGTATTATCGCAACTTCCGTTCCAGAGATAATAGTACCTATTCCTACTATTCAGGAATTGGTTAAAATATGGGTTGCTGCAACCCCTCAAAAAATGAGTAGTGGCCGCGTGTGTGTGGGGGGGAGGGGGCCGTGTGTGTGGGGCCCAAGTACCGTGTGGGAGGGGGCCCCGGTGCCATATGTGTGTGGGAGGGGGCTCTGGCCGTGTGTGTGGGAGGGGGCCCAGGGGCCGCGTGTGTGGGAGGGGGCCCAGGAGCCGCGTGTGTGGGAGGGGGCTCAGGAGCCGTGTGTGTGGGAGGGGGCCCAGGAGCCGCGTGTGTGGGAGGGGGCTCAGGAGCCGCGTGTGTGGGAGGGGGCCCAGGAGCCGCGTGTGTGGGAGGGGGCTCAGGAGCCGCGTGTGTGGGAGGGGGCCCAGGAGCCGCGTGTGTAGGAGGGGGCTCAGGAGCCGCGTGTGTGGGAGGGGGCCCAGGAGCCGCGTGTGTGGGAGGGGGCCCAGGAGCCGCGTGTGTGGGAGGGGGCTCAGGAGCCGCGTGTGTGGGAGGGGGCCCAGGTGCCGCGTGTGTGGGAGGGGGCCCAGGAGCCGCGTGTGTGGGAGGGGGCCCAGGAGCCGCGTGTGTGGGAGGGGGCCCAGGAGCCGCGTGTGTGGGAGGGGGCTCAGGAGCCGTGTGTGTGGGAGGGGGCTCAGGAGCCGCGTGTGTGGGAGGGGGCCCAGGAGCCGTGTGTGTGGGAGGGGGCTCAGGAGCCGTGTGTGTGGGAGGGGGCCCAGGAGCCGTGTGTGTGGGAGGGGGCTCAGGAGCCGTGTGTGTGGGAGGGGGCTCAGGAGCCGCGTGTGTGGGAGGGGGCCCAGGAGCCGCGTGTGTGGGAGGGGGCCCAGGAGCCGCGTGTGTGGGAGGGGGCCCAGGAGCCGCGTGTGTGGGAGGGGGCCCAGGAGCCGCGTGTGTGGGAGGGGGCCCAGGGGCCGCGTGTGTGGGAGGGGGCCCAGGGGCCGCGTGTGTGGGAGGGGGCTCAGGAGCCGCGTGTGTGGGAGGGGGCTCAGGAGCCGCGTGTGTGGGAGGGGGCCCAGGAGCCGTGTGTGTGTGGGAGGGGGCCCAGGGGCCGTGTGTGTGGGAGGGGGCCCAGGAGCCGTGTGTGTGGGAGGGGGCCCAGGAGCCGTGTGTGTGGGAGGGGGCCCAGGAGCCGTGTGTGTGGGAGGGGGCCCAGGAGCCGTGTGTGTGGGAGAGGGAGCTCACGTGACAAACATTCCACTATAAAAACCGGCGAGAAAATAGTTTTGTAACCCTTACTGTCCTAGCAGTCTTAACTACGTAGATTGCTAGGAAGGAACATCAATACTTTTCTCAAGATGTTGGCATAGAACGTCTGCCAAATGAGACACTCACACTTGCCCCATAAAACACCACCATCTCCGAGACGTAAATTAGATATTTCTCCAAGACATTGTGTAAAATACAAGCATTAGATAATGAAACATCAGTGACATTCCTGCAGCCTCTACCCCCCCCTCTCCCTGGCTGGCACCGTTGCCAGAGGCACCACTGGCCCTGAAAATATGGTCATGATGATCTTGTCGCCACAGAGGAGCAAAGGTGACATTGTCAGGCCTGCCACTGTGTGCCCGGCTGTTACGCACCTCTGGGTACCAGAGGTGAGGGCGGCAATGTGGGAGGACCTGGGACCATGTGGGAGGACCTGGGACCATGTGGGAGGACCTGGGACCATGTGGGAGGACCTGGGACCATGTAGGACGACCTGGGACCATGTGGGAGGACCTGGGACCATGTAGGACGACCTGGGACCATGTGGGAGGACCTGGGACCATGTGGGAGGACCTGGGACCATGTGGGAGGACCTGGGTATGGGAGGGAGAGCGGTGTGTATTGTTGTCGTGGTTGGGGTTCAGTAATGACGGCAGGGATTTGGCAGTGATGGGTGGGGGGGGGGGTGAGTCAGGGTGCCAGAGAGGGGAGACGGTGCCTGGGGATGGTGCCAGTGAGGCTGGGTATTGTGCATGCGGGGCTGGGGATGGTGCCAGTGTAGTAATGCAATAATCTTCCAGTTGCAGATGAACACATGCAAGCATAATAATAACAACACGTTCTGTTGATAAACCTGTCATCAATATTTCGTGCCTTTAATGCAAGGAGAAACACGAGTGAAGAGAGCCGCTTGTGCAGCACCGAGAGTGATGGTGCCTGAGGCGCGCTGAGTGTAGTGTATGAGGAGTGTGTGTCCGGTGGCCAGCGTGCCCTGTGATGCCCGCAGCGCTGCCCGCCGTCTACCTCACTACCAGGAGACGGGGCCGCGCCCCTGCTGCAGGGTCGCCCACGGTTGGTGAGTGTGGGCCGGACCCCCATGTGCTGGTGGTCGCCACGTGCCGGCGGGGACGTGATGCGTGAGATCGGGGACAGTGGGCGCTGCAACGGGGGACCGGCCGCGCCCCGGGAGCTCAGCGGTGGCGTGGGGGGCGGTGCGGGGGACGGTGCCCAGCAGCTGGGGGCCGACGACCCCGAGGAGACCACGCCCCTCACCCTGCTAGCGGGTGACCCTCCCGACAAGGACCTGACCGACATCAACAGCCTCCTGGACGACATCCACAAGCTGGGGGGCCGCGGGGACAGCATCCCCCTGCGGTCCTTCACACCGGGGCCCGACCTGGACACCACCCCGCACCGCCACACGCCCGTCTCCCAGCCCAGGGCTTCGCACAGCCGCAAGGCCAGCACCTCCTCTTCTGATGAGATCATCGAAGTCGAACCCCGCGCTGCCGCCCAGGTAAGACCAAGCTCTTGTATTCAACCCCCTTCCTCTCCCCCAGTTGGGAGACCACTCCCCCCTCACTGGGGTGCTGGTCTCTTACACCGGCCAGTTTGGACCTATTGTCTTGTGTATGACCCTCTGTCCTGCGTGACAGTGAATACCAGCATTATCCTCACTTTAATAGGATTTAATTGAAATCCTCAGATTAGGCAAAATTGTAATTAATTTTGTCAATAAATGTTAGTAATAATAATAATAATAAGGCACTCTCACAGCAACGGTCATGCTGCAGAGCCAAACTTTGCGGGATGACTGATAGGTGATGGGGAATGGTCATAGGTGGTTTAGGTTTATGCTTTCCCCATGATAATTCCAATACATTCCCCCCCCCCCCCTTGAAACCAACTTTCCAATCTCTTATAAATAAGCATTATAAAGATTCTGGATTAAGTGTTGGGAGCCTCCAGAAACTGGGCACTGTGTGGATAGTGTAGCCGGCGGTGCCAGGGTTGTGAACACTGTTACAGTGATGAGGATGGTCGTGGGTAGGTAAGGTGGTTACAGTGATAAGAGTAGTGTGTAGTGAATCTGGTTTGGGAACGATGATGGTTGTAGATGTGTTCCCCGGGTAGTGAAGATCATTAGTGACGATAGATGTGTGTGGTGAAGATGTGGCGTCCGTCACCCGAGCGACGCCGGGTACCAGAGCTGGTGACACAATAAATGCTGTGTGTCGGAGAGTATCGTAAGAGATGTAGTTGGTAGTTTTGATGATAGCCAGTGAATGAGTCCCACAGTGTACAGTGTCTCTACGTGGTGTCCCAGCCCGGTCTCTTGTTTTGCCACAACGTACAAAATACAAAGTGCTAACCTGACCAGGGACGTACAGACCCAAGCCACCTACCTAACCTAACATACCGAAGCATAGAAAACCCAGAATTTTGCGAGGCGCTGTTTGTTTGGTTGTTAGTGCGGTGGTGGTCGGGTACCCGCTATCACCCGTGTGCGGTGGTGGTGGTGGTGGTCGGGTACCCGCTTCCCCGTGTGTGGTGGTGGTCGGATACCAGTTATCACCCGTGTGGTGGTGGTCGGATACCCGCTGTGTGTGTTCTCTACCACCGGGAGATACTGTATGTACGTCATTAAACCACCGGATGGATAAAGCGTACTCTGTATTAAACCACCAATATGATCAAGTGGTGGTTTAATTAAAATGAATAAAGTATACTCCTTATTAAACCCCTAGAAAGTTGCTGAATGAAATTTATTAAATATAATTATATATGCAAGAAAATTAATTACAAGAAATATGCTCATAAATTTCCGCTTATAATCACTTAGTTATAAATGTATTAGTCATTCAGGTTATTTCGACAAGTGGATTAACCAACACTAGGTAGACCCGGGCGGACCCGGGGCCGAGCGGACCCGAGGCCGGGCGGAAGAACACCGCCCGGGTGAGCGAGACTGCACTTGATCAGGGGGACTCCCAGACACCCCTTGATTGGTCGAATTTATCTCTGACGTCACTGATAAGAGAGAGAATTCATTTTCTGAAGGTGACCATCAATTATGTTTCCAAACTTGGCTAAGATATTTTGAGTGTGGCGAGAAGGAAACGGAAAGAAGTTAAGAATTTTAAAGAATTGGGTACGAACGACTTGTAAGAAAGTAACTAAGTTTGATTTACATTTTGAAATACATTTTCTAAATGCATTAACGCACACACGCTCCCAGGTACACAAGTTACTTGGGAGTTAGACAGCTGCTACGGGCTGCTTCCTGGGAGTGTGTAACAAAAAGGAGACCTGGTCGAGGACCGGGCCGCGGGGACGCTTGTTACGGCCCTCTCGGGTCGCAACTGGGTTCTTTCTCTGATGTTAGTAGAGCTTGGGTATCCGGCCCCAAGCTAGTAGTGGCTTTCAAGGGGTGTGCTCCGTAACGCAAGTAAATTAAAGGGGAAGGGAGACAAAGGCAAAAACTTAATAATATAATTATCACCATCACCATAAATAATATATAGATTATCACACGGGGGAGGTATAAACACTATTATGTACAACGTGGTCTTCCTCTGAAGACTCTGGACGTTCACGGTGCTCAAGACGAGTGGTCCTGGTTCTCTTGTGGCCTCACGATGAATCCTTTGATTCCCTCGACGAGTCTACCCCGGCCACAGGCCAGCCAAATCACAGTCCCACTGGGTGCACCGTCGTGGAGGCCGTCAACCACAAATCCAGCCTATAGCTGGCAGGTTCCAATCAGCAACGCTGCGTAGGCCACTCCACGACCGATACTAGGGTTGCGAGCCCTAGTCAGGAGCCTCGTGTGATCCCACAGAAAACTCTCATCACCACAACACCCCAGTGGTTAAGCGTCTCCACCAGTCAGCCCCGGGTACGACAATCCCTCAACTGCCACGTCACAGGCAGGCTAACACCACAGTGTTCATCCGGGGGGGGGGGGGGGGGGGTGACTCACAGCTGCTGCAGCAAACACATGGAGACTCTTCGACTGCCTTGGGTAGACTGATCCAACGTTCATTACAGCAGTCCCAGGTCGACTCTGTAATCAGACACGTCATCAGTAATAGGGACACTCTAGGGCACCTCACTTACAGGCTTAGACACAAACGCCCACCTATCCACTCCATAGATGGCGTTGCTGTCTAAGCTCCACCTCACCAGAGGGCAGCGGCTGTGTTATGAGCTGCTTAGGACGGGAAACTAGCCCTCGTGGCTGGTATATCCTGTCCTCACTAGATGGCGCCGTCCATTTGGAGGGGGTTTCGGGAGCTGACCCACAGATGGCGCGGTCGTCACTGCTCCGTGCTCGGACGCTGGGCTCGGGTCCGTAACACCAGGACATACGTAGGCTTAAATTGTATTGAACACAGGGTAGCCTAGTGTGTATAACTGGCCTTAAGGCACCTATAGTCGTGAATATTGTAACCAAGATAGTTCATTACAAATCTGAACTGTAAAAAAATAAGACAATTTAGAAAGTTACTGAGTGATGGGAGGTCTGTGTACACAGGACTACTAATGTACAACAACATTCGTTGGCATTGAAGAGGTTCTGTCCTTAAACGATTCGTTGAGCTTTTAGATGAAATTTGTCTGTTTTTGACCAATGAACAATTTTCTTGTCAAGAATGATCTCACGTTGTAGGCATTTGTAGATTGATGTTTTTCACACATTTTCTCCTCACATTTAAACTACTTGAACACCATAAAAACCTTTGAAATCAAAACTCAGAATTTATAAATGTCAAAAATGGTATGTGAAATATTTTTCAAACCTTAAATCACAAGAGATGAAACTCATAAAATCAACAGCCATTGAGAGCCTTCAAATGCACTTTTCAATCATCGTTGATTGAACTGCTTATCATTTTTGTTTTAAGATTGACCAAATTATGTAATTAGAAGAAACCGCAAAATTTATAAAATTCGTAAATAGCGTAACATTAGACAAGCCTAATTTGGAAATTAACGCAAAACGATGCAGGGAATGAGTTTTTAAAATCTTGAATAATAATCCTGAAATGTTTACCTGAAAAATCTCTTTGAGGCAGTATTATTTTCATCGACATATTAATACTAGTCATTGTTTTCAGTGATGGACTTTGCCTAGTGTAATTATGGGAGTAGACTTAGTGGTGTAACTAGTGGTGCAACACAGCTCCCAACACAACCAAACACTGGCCTCACATAGTGGTGTAACTAGTGGTACAACACAGCTCCCAACACAACCAAACACTGGCCTCACATAGTGGTGTAACTAGTGGTGCAACACAGCTCTCAACACAACCAAACACTGGCCTCACATAGTGGTGTAACTAGTGGTGCAACACAGCTCCCAACACAACCAAACACTGGCCTCGCATAGTGGTGTAACTAGTGGTGCAACACAGCTCTCAACACAACCAAACACTGGCCTCACATAGTGATGTAACTAGTGGTGCAACACAGCTCCCAACACAACCAAACACTGGCCTCACATAGTGGTGTAACTAGTGGTGCAACACAGCTCCCAACACAACCAAACACTGGCCTCACATAGTGGTGTAACTAGTGGTGCAACACAGCTCCCAACACAACCAAACACTGGCCTCACATAGTGGTGTAACTAGTGGTGCAACACAGCTCCCAACACAACCAAACACTGGCCTCACATAGTGGTGTAACTAGTGGTGCAACACAGCTCTCAACACAACCAAACACTGGCCTCGCATAGTGGTGTAACTAGTGGTGCAACACAGCTCCCAACACAACCAAACACTGGCCTCACATAGTGGTGTAACTAGTGGTGCAACACAGCTCCCAACACAACCAAACACTGGCCTCACATAGTGGTGTAACTAGTGGTGCAACACAGCTCCCAACACAACCAAACACTGGCCTCACATAGTGGTGTAACTAGTGGTGCAACACAGCTCTCAACACAACCAAACACTGGCCTCACATAGTGGTGTAACTAGTGGTGCAACACAGCTCTCAACACAACCAAACACTGGCCTCGCATAGTGGTGTAACTAGTGGTGCAACACAGCTCTCAACACAACCAAACACTGGCCTCACATAGTGGTGTAACTAGTGGTGCAACACAGCTCTCAACACAACCAAACACTGGCCTCACATAGTGGTGTAACTAGTGGTACAACACAGCTCTCAACACAACCAAACACTGGCCTCACATAGTGGTGTAACTAGTGGTGCAACACAGCTCTCAACACAACCAAACACTGGCCTCACATAGTGGTGTAACTAGTGGTGCAACACAGCTCTCAACACAACCAAACACTGGCCTCACATAGTGGTGTAACTAGTGGTGCAACACAGCTCCCAACACAACCAAACACTGGCCTCACATAGTGGTGTAACTAGTGGTGCAACACAGCTCTCAACACAACCAAACACTGGCCTCGCATAGTGGTGTAACTAGTGGTGCAACACAGCTCTCAACACAACCAAACACTGGCCTCACATAGTGGTGTAACTAGTGGTGCAACACAGCTCCCAACACAACCAAACACTGGCCTCGCATAGTGGTGTAACTAGTGGTGCAACACAGCTCCCAACACAACCAAACACTGGCCTCACATAGTGGTGTAACTAGTGGTGCAACACAGCTCCCAACACAACCAAACACTGGCCTCACATAGTGGTGTAACTAGTGGTGCAACACAGCTCTCAACACAACCAAACACTGGCCTCACATAGTGGTGTAACTAGTGGTGCAACACAGCTCTCAACACAACCAAACACTGGCCTCACATAGTGGTGTAACTAGTGGTGCAACACAGCTCCCAACACAACCAAACACTGGCCTCACATAGTGGTGTAACTAGTGGTGCAACACAGCTCCCAACACAACCAAACACTGGCCTCACATAGTGGTGTAACTAGTGGTGCAACACAGCTCCCAACACAACCAAACACTGGCCTCACATAGTGGTGTAACTAGTGGTGCAACACAGCTCCCAACACAACCAAACACTGGCCTCACATAGTGGTGTAACTAGTGGTGCAACACAGCTCCCAACACAACCAAACACTGGCCTCACATAGTGGTGTAACTAGTGGTGCAACACAGCTCCCAACACAACCAAACACTGGCCTCACATAGTGGTGTAACTAGTGGTGCAACACAGCTCCCAACACAACCAAACACTGGCCTCACATAGTGGTGCAACACAGCTCCCAACACAACCAAACACTGGCCTCACATAGTGGTGTAACTAGTGGTGCAACACAGCTCCCAACACAACCAAACACTGGCCTCACATAGTGGTGTAACTAGTGGTGCAACACAGCTCTCAACACAACCAAACACTGGCCTCACATAGTGGTGTAACTAGTGGTGCAACACAGCTCTCAACACAACCAAACACTGGCCTCGCATAGTGGTGTAACTAGTGGTGCAACACAGCTCCCAACACAACCAAACACTGGCCTCACATAGTGGTGTAACTAGTGGTGCAACACAGCTCCCAACACAACCAAACACTGGCCTCACATAGTGGTGTAACTAGTGGTGCAACACAGCTCTCAACACAACCAAACACTGGCCTCACATAGTGGTGTAACTAGTGGTGCAACACAGCTCCCAACACAACCAAACACTGGCCTCACATAGTGGTGTAACTAGTGGTGCAACACAGCTCCCAACACAACCAAACACTGGCCTCACATAGTGGTGTAACTAGTGGTGCAACACAGCTCCCAACACAACCAAACACTGGCCTCACATAGTGGTGTAACTAGTGGTGCAACACAGCTCCCAACACAACCAAACACTGGCCTCACATAGTGGTGTAACTAGTGGTGCAACACAGCTCCCAACACAACCAAACACTGGCCTCACATAGTGGTGTAACTAGTGGTGCAACACAGCTCCCAACACAACCAAACACTGGCCTCACATAGTGGTGTAACTAGTGGTGCAACACAGCTCTCAACACAACCAAACACTGGCCTCACATAGTGGTGTAACTAGTGGTGCAACACAGCTCCCAACACAACCAAACACTGGCCTCACATAGTGGTGTAACTAGTGGTGCAACACAGCTCTCAACACAACCAAACACTGGCCTCACATAGTGGTGTAACTAGTGGTGCAACACAGCTCTCAACACAACCAAACACTGGCCTCGCATAGTGGTGTAACTAGTGGTGCAACACAGCTCCCAACACAACCAAACACTGGCCTCGCATAGTGGTGTAACTAGTGGTGCAACACAGCTCCCAACACAACCAAACACTGGCCTCGCATAGTGGTGTAACTAGTGGTGCAACACAGCTCTCAACACAACCAAACACTGGCCTCGCATAGTGGTGTAACTAGTGGTGCAACACAGCTCTCAACACAACCAAACACTGGCCTCACATAGTGGTGTAACTAGTGGTGCAACACAGCTCTCAACACAACCAAACACTGGCCTCGCATAGTGGTGTAACTAGTGGTGCAACACAGCTCTCAACACAACCAAACACTGGCCTCACATAGTGGTGTAACTAGTGGTGCAACACAGCTCTCAACACAACCAAACACTGGCCTCACATAGTGGTGTAACTAGTGGTGCAACACAGCTCTCAACACAACCAAACACTGGCCTCACATAGTGGTGTAACTAGTGGTGCAACACAGCTCCCAACACAACCAAACACTGGCCTCACATAGTGGTGTAACTAGTGGTGCAACACAGCTCCCAACACAACCAAACACTGGCCTCACATAGTGGTGTAACTAGTGGTGCAACACAGCTCCCAACACAACCAAACACTGGCCTCACATAGTGGTGTAACTAGTGGTGCAACACAGCTCTCAACACAACCAAACACTGGCCTCACATAGTGGTGTAACTAGTGGTGCAACACAGCTCCCAACACAACCAAACACTGGCCTCACATAGTGGTGTAACTAGTGGTGCAACACAGCTCTCAACACAACCAAACACTGGCCTCACATAGTGGTGTAACTAGTGGTGCAACACAGCTCTCAACACAACCAAACACTGGCCTCACATAGTGGTGTAACTAGTGGTGCAACACAGCTCCCAACACAACCAAACACTGGCCTCACATAGTGGTGTAACTAGTGGTGCAACACAGCTCTCAACACAACCAAACACTGGCCTCACATAGTGGTGTAACTAGTGGTGCAACACAGCTCTCAACACAACCAAACACTGGCCTCACATAGTGGTGTAACTAGTGGTGCAACACAGCTCCCAACACAACCAAACACTGGCCTCACATAGTGGTGTAACTAGTGGTGCAACACAGCTCTCAACACAACCAAACACTGGCCTCACATAGTGGTGTAACTAGTGGTGCAACACAGCTCCCAACACAACCAAACACTGGCCTCACATAGTGGTGTAACTAGTGGTGCAACACAGCTCTCAACACAACCAAACACTGGCCTCACATAGTGGTGTAACTAGTGGTGCAACACAGCTCCCAACACAACCAAACACTGGCCTCACATAGTGGTGTAACTAGTGGTGCAACACAGCTCTCAACACAATCAAACACTGGCCTCACATAGTGGTGTAACTAGTGGTGCAACACAGCTCCCAACACAACCAAACACTGGCCTCACATAGTGGTGTAACTAGTGGTGCAACACAGCTCTCAACACAACCAAACACTGGCCTCACATAGTGGTGTAACTAGTGGTGCAACACAGCTCTCAACACAACCAAACACTGGCCTCACATAGTGGTGTAACTAGTGGTGCAACACAGCTCTCAACACAACCAAACACTGGCCTCACATAAAATCTCATCGTTGCTGCAGCAGCAAAAATCGCAGAATAAAATAACCTTAATTTCCCTTTCTATGTTATTTTTTATTATATCAACCAAAGCTTTAAATTTGACATTCACATTTCTCGTTGCTTATAAGGTAAAATACTATTTATACTTTGTTATTTTTAAATTGTCTTTTTAAAAACATTCAAATTAAATTTTTTTTAGCCGGCTTTATAAAAAAACGTTCATTTCAGTGTTATACTTTTTTAATAAAACAATAAATATACACGTAATTAAGCAACAAGATTCCTTTTACATTACAAATGTTAATTATTATTGTTAATAACTCATTAATTGTTAATTCTTGGGAATTACTATTTATTAACACAATTCCTAGAGGTGTCCCATTTTAAACAACTCAGAAGAGTTATTGTTGCTTAAACACACTGTTCTGGGCTGGCCACCCTCACTGTTCTGGGCTGGCCACCCTCGCTGTTCTGGGCTGGCCACCCTCACTGTTCTGGGCTGGCCACCCTCACTGTTCTGGGCTGGCCACCCTCACTGTTCTGGGCTGGCCACCCTCACTGTTCTGGGCTGGCCACCCTCACTGTTCTGGGCTGGCCACCCTCACTGTTCAGGGCTGGCCACCCTCACTGTTCTGGGCTGGCCACCCTCACTGTTCTGGGCTGGCCACCCTCACTGTTCTGGGCTGGCCACCCTCACTGTTCTGGGCTGGCCACCCTCACTGTTCTGGGCTGGCCACCCTCACTGTTCTGGGCTGGCCACCCTCACTGTTCAGGGCTGGCCACCCTCACTGTTCTGGGCTGGCCACCCTCACTGTTCTGGGCTGGCCACCCTCACTGTTCTGGGCTGGCCACCCTCACTGTTCTGGGCTGGCCACCCTCACTGTTCTGGGCTGGCCACCCTCACTGTTCTGGGCTGGCCACCCTCACTGTTCTGGGCTGGCCACCCTCACTGTTCTGGGCTGGCCACCCTCACTGTTCTGGGCTGGCCACCCTCACTGTTCTGGGCTGGCCACCCTCACTGTTCTGGGCTGGCCACCCTCACTGTTCTGGGCTGGCCACCCTCACTGTTCTGGGCTGGCCACCCTCACTGTTCTGGGCTGGCCACCCTCACTGTTCTGGGCTGGCCACCCCTCACTGTTCTGGGCTGGCCACCCTCACTGTTCTGGGCTGGCCACCCTCACTGTTCTGGGCTGGCCACCCTCACTGTTCTGGGCTCGCCACCCTCACTGTTCTGGGCTCGCCACCCTCACTGTTCTGGGCTGGCCACCCTCACTGTTCTGGGCTGGCCACCCTCACTGTTCTGGGCTGGCCACCCTCACTGTTCTGGGCTCGCCACCCTCACTGTTCTGGGCTCGCCACCCTCACTGTTCTGGGCTGGCCACCCTCACTGTTCTGGGCTCGCCACCCTCACTGTTCTGGGCTGGCCACCCTCACTGTTCTGGGCTGGCCACCCTCACTGTTCTGGGCTGGCCACCCTCACTGTTCTGGGCTGGCCACCCTCACTGTTCTGGGCTCGCCACCCTCACTGTTCTGGGCTCGCCACCCTCACTGTTCTGGGCTGGCCACCCTCACTGTTCTGGGCTGGCCACCCTCACTGTTCTGGGCTGGCCACCCTCACTGTTCTGGGCTCGCCACCCTCACTGTTCTGGGCTCGCCACCCTCACTGTTCTGGGCTCGCCACCCTCACTGTTCTGGGCTCGCCACCCTCACTGTTCTGGGCTCGCCACCCTCACTGTTCTGGGCTCGCCACCCTCACTGTTCTGGGCTGGCCATCCTCACTGTTCTGGGCTGGCCACCCTCACTGTTCTGGGCTGGCCACCCTCACTGTTCTGGGCTGGCCACCCTCACTGTTCTGGGCTGGCCACCCTCACTGTTCTGGGCTCGCCACCCTCACTGTTCTGGGCTCGCCACCCTCACTGTTCTGGGCTCGCCACCCTCACTGTTCTGGGCTGGCCACCCTCACTGTTCTGGGCTCGCCACCCTCACTGTTCTGGGCTGGCCATCCTCACTGTTCTGGGCTGGCCACCCTCGCTGTTCTGGGCTGGCCACCCTCGCTGTTCTGGGCTCGCCACCCTCGCTGTTCTGGGCTGGCCACCCTCGCTGTTCTGGGCTGGCCACCCTCGCTGTTCTGGGCTGGCCACCCTCGCTGTTCTGGGCTCGCCACCCTCGCTGTTCTGGGCTCGCCACCCTCGCTGTTCTGGGCTCGCCACCCTCACTGTTCTGGGCTCACATAGACAGAGTATTTAAGTCACGTCACGTGCCGCCGACAGTTAGTTAAGGAAATGCGTATTGCTGAATTTTGTTTCATTTGTTTTACTAAAAACCAGGAAATCGGATTATTGAGAGTATTGACACTGTGTAAACATTGACACATTGTGAACTTCAGCAGTCTCTCTATGCGGGGTGTGGCAGCACCAGAGTGCGGGGTGTGGCAGCACCAGAGTGCGGGGTGTGGCAGCACCAGAGTGCGGGGTGTGGCAGCACCAGAGTGCGGGGTGTGGCAGCACCAGAGTGCGGGGTGTGGCAGCACCAGAGTTGCGGGGTGTGGCAGCACCAGAGTGCGGGGTGGGGCAGCACCAGAGTGCGGGGTGGGGCAGCGCCAGAGTGCGGGGTGGGGCAGCGCCAGAGTGCGGGGTGGGGCAGCGCCAGAGTGCGGGGTGGGGCAGCGCCAGAGTGCGGGGTGGGGCAGCGCCAGAGTGCGGGGTGGGGCAGCGCCAGAGTGCGGGGTGGGGCAGCGCCAGAGTGCGGGGTGGGGCAGCGCCAGAGTGCGGGGTGGGGCAGCGCCAGAGTGCGGGGTGGGGCAGCGCCAGAGTGCGGGGTGGGGCAGCGCCAGAGTGCGGGGTGGGGCAGCGCCAGAGTGCGGGGTGGGGCAGCGCCAGAGTGCGGGGTGGGGCAGCGCCAGAGTTGCGGGGTGTGGCAGCGCCAGAGTTGCGGGGTGTGGCAGCGCCAGAGTTGCGGGGTGTGGCAGCGCCAGAGTTGCGGGGTGTGGCAGCGCCAGAGTTGCGGGGTGTGGCAGCGCCAGAGTTGCGGGGTGGGGCAGCGCCAGAGTGCGGGGTGGGGCAGCGCCAGAGTGGGGCAGCGCCAGAGTGCGGGGTGTGGCAGCGCCAGAGTTGCGGGGTGTGGCAGCACCAGTCACACTCGACCACATTTTCAGGATATACACAAGACAGGTTATCCATACACTGTTAGTTTACTATTGTCCTGTGCTATAGTCAGGTGAAGAGTACACTGTATGACTCGTCTGCTTGTGCTGTTACACCTACACGTCCACCTACACCCTAGAGCAAGTGTAGGACGCCAGAGTATTGTAGGGAGTTGTTGTTGTTGTTTTTAGATTCAGCTACTGGGAACAAAAGTTCCAAGTAGCACGGGCTATGGTGAGCCCGTAGTGGAATTACCTGGCACAGGAGCGGGGCTTGTTGTTGTAGCGAGGTTTATCCTTGTATATATAATGGTGTGTCGGTTACTCCTGGCTCTACGGGTTCACTATAGCCCGTGCTACATGGACATGTCGTTCTGTGTAGCTAAATCTGAAGCAAACAGCACACACCTGGCTACAAGTCGTGCAGTGTTCTCATTATCAGTGTTCAGGGTCTGGTAATATTTCATGTTATCCGTATGCCTTAAATTACAGCGGCCTAAGACTCTCCATGCACAGGATAACAGGTTGTAGTTTGGTCCTGTTAAGTTTTGTAATGACTTCTTGCACCTGACGTCACGCAGTCATATGACATCATGCAGTCGGCGAGGTTGTGCAATCTTGTGATGTTACGAAGTCATGTCGTTATATTTACATCGCTGTTCTTCCAGTCGACGTTCATAAGTTAATATTCAAATTAAGTTGTGAATTACAAGCCTTATTGTTGGTTGTGGCGTCTATGACATCTGTCACAACATGTGGCAGTGTTATAGTGGCCCTATACAACACTTTATTGAACACTCAGCTGTCAGGCCCCTGACAGCTGAGTAGTTAAGCGCTCGGGATTCGTAGTCCTGAGGTTCCAGGTTCGATCTCCGGTGGAGGCGGAAACAAATAGGCAGATTTCTTTCACCCTGATGTCCCTGTTACCTAGCAGTAAATAGGTACCTGGGAGATAGACAGCTGCTACGGCCTGCTTCCTGGGGATATGTAACAAAAAGGACGTCTGGAGGACCGGGCCGCTGGGACGCTAAGCCCCGAAATCATCTCAAGATAACCTCACAAGATAACCCTCAACACAAATGGGTATGGGGTGCATAATACACAAACCTGCACTCCTGACTCCTATATGACGCCCATCACTCAAAAGTGGCCTCGACAGACCCTCTTAAGATTGTGTGTGTGTATCTTAAAGATAATTCTTGTGTTTTTACTCCACGTTAATAACTGGGTGTCCGCTACTGAGCTCTCACATGTGATACTAAATACGGTACTCACGCACTCACCATACACTTATGATACTAAGTACGATACACATGCACTCCATACACACTTATGATAGTAAGTACGGTACTCACGCACTCACCATACACTTATGATACTAAGTACGGTACACACACACTTATAATACTATGTATGGTACGCATGACACCAGAGTATTGTCTGAGAACTAAACCACACACCAGACAACCCGTTCTCGCAAATTCGTAAAGTCAATATTGACTTATTAACTACGTACATAGGTGATATACTAAACATAATAGATACCCTTAAAAAGATTCATAGAAAACACCGACCTTACCTAACCTTGTTAGTATCTTAAGATAAGCATCTTATTGCTTCGTAATTACAATTACTACTTAACCTATACCTATTATAGGTTAGGTAAAAATTGTAATTATGAAGCAATAAGATGCTTATCTTAACATACTAAGTAGGTTAGGTAAGGTCGGTGTTTTCTATGAATTTTTTTATGGGTATCTATTATGTTAAGTATGTCACCTATGCACATATTTAATAAGTCAATATTGACTTATTAAATTTGCGAGAACGGGTTGCACCAGAAGATGACACGACGACGTTTCGGTCCGTCCAGGACCATTATCATGTTGATTGTGATGGGAACTTGTTGTTGTTGTTTTAGATCCAGCTATGTTTTAGATTCAGCTTTTCGGAACAAAAGTTCTAAGTAGCACTGGCTATGGTGAGCCCGTAAGTGGAGGCTCTTTGGAGCCATTATCTGTATCAATAGCTGATACAAGAGATCTGTGGATGGATGGGGGTTTTCATGGTGGATTTCAGCCGTGGAGGGCTGACTGTACCAGTTATGGAGCTGGTGGGGTTAGTGTAGACCTCTAGGTCTTCCGTTTTTTTTTCTTGCTGCCTGAGAGTTTGTCTGAGCCGTGCTGTCGATGGAGTTTGGTGAGGTGGAATTTCATGAGGAAGCGTCTACGTATAGCACTTGGAAGTAGGTGTCGTATTTGTGGACATGCGGCGGTGGAGCTCCTACTAAGATTTCCTCGTCTGAGGAGTTCGTAACATCCGTAGTTTCTTACGTCTCGCAGCTCGAGGTAGGCTCGGGAATTGTGGATTGGTGGTAAAAGCTATTTCAGGAGCGTTGGTGGTGGTGGTAGCATTTGTAGACAGTCTGCTAGCGCGGCTCCTGTGATGGTAGGAGGGTTGGGAGCTGAAGAGGGAAATGCCTCTCCCCCTGCCCAGGTCTTGGGCGATTCTGGAGTCTGTGATGAAATCGACCTCGTGGTCGTCCTGGTGGTAGTCTCTGGAGTGGTAGTGGAGTCAGAGACGTGTGCCAGAGAATATAAGGTCCAGGCCATTGGTTAGGTATAATACGTTCCGTTCACTGATAAATCGCTGGTTGTCTGGTCCGGCAAGCCTCTCTGCAAGTCTAATAAGACCAGGGATAATGCCTGCACGTGATGCAGGGGGCTGCGAAGGAGCCTGTGGGGCCCTTGGGTCTCCATTGTTAAGGCTGGGTCGCCTGATGGGAGGAGTAACTTTTTGGTAAGACTGGAAAGTCTTCTGGTCGGGTGGTAGGTTGAGCACCTGGGACTCTGGTCGTGGTGGGAGAAGGGTTTTTCTCTTGGCTTCTACCTGGGCCTTGATGTTCGTGTCTGCGGGGGCAGCGGTAGAAAATTGTGGTGCGATTGCCATCGCAAAGCAAGCAGCGATGGACTGTTGCCTTGCATATGGAGTAGTGATGGTCCAGTGCACACAGGCTGCACTTCTGGACACTTGGTGCTGACACTTGTTGGGGGGGTGGGAGAGCTGTCCCGTTCGAGGGATGTTTGATTGATAAAGATTAATCCACCCAAGAGGTGGCACGGGCATGAATAGCCCGTAACGGGCACGGGCATTAAGGCAAGAGAGAGGTGAGGAGCAGGTAAGAGGAGGTAATTCCTAGAGGAAGGAAGAGTAAGGTGACAGGTAAGAACAAGAAGAAAGGTACGGATGGGATGGGAGTAATAATGGGGTGTAAGATTAGGAACGTAAGAACAAGAAGAGAAAGAAAAAGAAATATAAAAATTTACGGGGGGAGGTTAGATAGTCCAGTTTTGGTCATTGTTGTAAGTTACATCATAAAGTAAAAACAACAGGACATAATGATTGGCTTTTGGTTTTCTTGAAGTAGCAGTAAAGTATCTTTCCTGCTACTTCAGGAGAGAAAAGGTGTCACGTAAGACGCGGCTCCTCCTTCCGGATAATGGTAGCCCCGGACACCCCCCTCCTTCCCACAGCTGCAGAGTATTGTTCACTTGGCGATTAAATGGGATTGATTGTTGCCGCCGAAGGCGGCTAGTTTATTGTGCACCCCATACTCATCCTGTGAGCGGTAGCGCAAATGCATTACAGAGGGCACAAAAGGTCTTTATCAGACCTCATCTCAGATTATTACATAAACAATTTCTTCAATCCTTCACACCTTATAGATACAATGTCAGCTAGTTACAGAGAAAGTGCTATTACAAGAGCTACATATTTACAGTAAGTCATCATACATTAATGGTAGGTCTTATCGCTAATACATAATAGTTTGGCCAATGGGGATATTACAGTCATAGGGTAGCTTCTGTTTATTATTAGTCCTCACAATACACTACTTGTTTCTGAATCTCATATGTCGTTCATCTACTGGAAGCAAAATGTGGGTACAGTGCAAGGATTTCAGGTAATTTATCCATGGTAATAAGATAGGTTGCCATATCATACAGAGTGAGCTTAGATTTATCTCTAAAAGGCTCAATTTTACTACAATCCAAGATATAGTGTTCGAGTGTGTGTCCCTGCCTATGTCCACACACTTTACACTTTACTTCATCTAGATCCCTATACAAGCCGAACTGCCAGAGATACTTGTAGCCAAGTCTTATACGAGCTGTGACAACATCTGTTAGTCTACTGACTTTGTTACTTGCCCCCATACACATGTTTTACTTCACACATTTCATTGTGATGAACAATGGACCTACTAGTTCCAGTTTGCACTGTTCTACTTTCTTCAAATCCATCTAGGAGTTCTCGTCTAATGACACTTTTAAGGGACCTATTTGATAACTCAAGATTCCGTTCAATACTGTCTTTATTTACTGCAGCCTTAGCAAGGGCGTCAACTTTGTCATGTTCCTGCATGCCAATGTGAGAAGGAATCCACAACATTTTTATATTTCCCCTCTTGCTAAGTATTCTTACATATCTACGTCTAGCTTCCAAGACAAGCACGTTATTACTTGATTGCAAACTGTTTATTGCTCGTAGTGAGGAAAGGGAGTCAGAAATAATTAAGCTGTCTACTTCAGTGTTGTCAATAATTTCGAGTGCTACCAGTATCGCTACCAACTCGGCCTGCATTGTGGACGCCCAGTTACTAATTCGGATATTTCTTTGAATTGTGCTGCCATCGGGCTGATGAGCAATAACAGCACTTCCTGCCCTCCTTGTAGCTGTACTGAGTGATCCGTCAGTGTATATGGTCCGTGGTATGTTGTTTTCAGCTTGTATATTATGAATGTGTTCTATGGTGCATAATTTAGCAGCAAGCTGAGCATGAGGGTTGCTTGTGATTAGTTTCTTGGTGGGGTATGCAGGGGTCAGGATGTCAAAAGGTACTATCTGCCAGGGTGGAAGGAAGTGCTGTACTCTTTCATCTGTATATACATCGTGCAGTCCCATCATTTTAATGAGTGGCAGTTCTTTGAATCCATTTAGACTCGCTAGTTCCATTTCGTATGTGTTCTAACAGTGCAACTGACACAATGTTGTTTTTGTTATCACGCAGCAGCTTTAGTCCCATCATAAGATTAATTTCAAATATTCTATCTCGAAGTATATTTAATTCTTTCCGCATGTTGAGAACTTTGGTAGTTATAGGACAGCCAAGTATAATTCTTGGCGGAGTAGAACTACTCCCAGAACCCCAATCAAGCAGGTATCAAGCAGGTATGTCATACAATTATCACTGAAGAAAAATCAACCCATATGGCTCGCCAGTCACTCTGTGCTGTACCTACCTCCACAAGTGCCATGACTCCTAAAATGTAAAACAAACAAAATGTGTAAAAAACGCTTTCGTCATTCATTTAGAATTATTATTTTCTACTTAAATATTGCTTTTTCTCAATCGAGTAAATAATATATTAAGATAAATTAATGTTCTAAATCCCACTCAGTTGTTGATGTTGACCAGACCACACACTAGAAGGTGAAGGGACGACGACGTTTTGGTCCGTCTTGGACCATTCTCGACCACAATCGACTTGAGAAAGGTCCAGGACGGACCGAAACGTCGTCGTCCCTTCACCTTCTAGTGTGTGGTCTGGTCAACTTACTTTAGCCACGTTATTGTGACTCATCGCCCACTCGGTTGTAAGTGTCTGTGAAAATCTTATAAGATGGGCGTCTTTACGGAGCGTTGTCTCAGAGCTGGACGGTAATGTGGACTCTCTCACCACCTCGGTGATACGTTGGGGGAGAGTTTGTTTAGTGCCTGGGTGTCTGTGGTCACGTTGGGGGAGAGTTTGTTCAGTGCTTGGGTGTCTGTGGTCACGTTGGGGGAGAGTTTGTTTAGTGCCTGGGTGTCTGTGGTCACGTTGGGGGAGAGTTTGTTCAGTGCTTGGGTGTCTGTGGTCACGTTGGGGGAGAGTTTGTTTAGTGCCTGGGTGTCTGTGGTCACGTTGGGGGAGAGTTTGTTCAGTGCTTGGGTGTCTGTGGTCACGTTGGGGGAGAGTTTGTTCAGTGCCTGGGTGTCTGTGGTCACGTTGGGGGAGAGTTTGTTTAGTGCCTGGGTGTCTGTGGTCACGTTGGGGGAGAGTTTGTTTAGTGCCTGGGTGTCTGTGGTCACGTTGGGGGAGAGTTTGTTCAGTGCCTGGGTGTCTGTGGTCACGTTAGGGGAGAGTTTGTTCAGTGCCTGGGTGTCTGTGGTCACGTTGGGGGAGAGTTTTAGTGCCTGGGTGTCTGTGGTCACGTTGGGGGAGAGTTTGTTTAGTGCCTGGGTGTCTGTGGTCACGTTGGGGGAGAGTTTTAGTGCCTGGGCGTCTGTGGTCACGTTGGGGGAGAGTTTGTTTAGTGCCTGGGTGTCTGTGGTCACGTTGGGGGAGAGTTTGTTTAGTGCCTGTGTGTCTGTGGTCACGTTGGGGGAGAGTTTGTTTAGTGCCTGGGTGTCTGTGGTCACGTTGGGGGAGTTTGTTTAGTGCCTGGGTGTCTGTGGTCACGTTGGGGGAGAGTTTTAGTGCCTGGGTGTCTGTGGTCACGTTGGGGGAGAGTTTGTTTAGTGCCTGGGTGTCTGTGGTCACGTTGGGGGAGAGTTTGTTTAGTGCCTGGGTGTCTGTGGTCACGTTGGGGGAGAGTTTGTTTAGTGCCTGTGTGTCTGTGGTCACGTTGGGGGAGAGTTTGTTTAGTGCCTGGGTGTCTGTGGTCACGTTGGGGGAGAGCTTGTTTAGTGTCTGGGTGTCTGTGGTCACGTTGGGGGAGAGTTTGTTTAGTGCCTGGGTGTCTGTGGTCACGTTGGGGGAGAGTTTTAGTGCCTGGGTGTCTGTGGTCACGTTGGGGGAGAGTTTGTTTAGTGCCTGGGTGTCTGTGGTCACGTTGGGGGAGAGTTTGTTCAGTGCCTGGGTGTCTGTGGTCACGTTGGGGGAGAGTTTGTTTAGTGCCTGGGTGTCTGTGGTCACGTTGGGGGAGAGTTTGTTTAGTGCCTGGGTGTCTGTGGTCACGTTGGGGGAGAGTTTGTTTAGTGCCTGGGTGTCTGTGGTCACGTTGGGGGAGAGTTTGTTTAGTGCCTGGGTGTCTGTGGTCACGTTGGGGGAGAGTTTTAGTGCCTGGGTGTCTGTGGTCAGGTAACGCACACAACGGTCCATATGTGTAGACCACACCCAAGTTATCTTCACTGGAAGCCAACTTGTGAGAACGTGTGTTACTCTTCCCAACACCCAAGTCCCTGTGGCACTCTGCGGATGTTGACGAGTGATGGATGGTGACTACTGGCTGTCTGGAGATGAGTACGGCGTCTCCGTATAGTCTCTGACCATCAAAGACAGAAAGTAAGATCTGTCTAGTTATCAAGGATAGCAAACGTCGCTGGCACGCGATGAACACAATGCTTAGCATTATGGTGCCTTTTGATTACTGTGGGAAAAGTGGATATCGGTGAGGAGAACGACAATAGCTTACGGCATTAGAGTACGTGCTGCTGCTGCTGTTACTCGTAATTAATAAGAATTAAAGTTACTTCTAAAACACACTCGTCGCGAAGTAAGGAAAGAAAGCCTCATGTTATTTTATA
This sequence comes from Procambarus clarkii, assembly GCF_020424385.1. Taxonomy (NCBI): domain Eukaryota; kingdom Metazoa; phylum Arthropoda; class Malacostraca; order Decapoda; family Cambaridae; genus Procambarus; species Procambarus clarkii. Next base: position 11,254,009 of record NC_059649.1, on the reverse strand, counting down.
AGACTTCCAGGACTTGTAGTTGTTGAGTAAAATATATTAAATGTGTTTAATTGTTTCTTAAAAGTTTCGAATGTTTTAAAACTAAATTAAAAGTATTTGAGAGTGCGGACGTAGCGTGTGTGGAGCGTCGACAGGAATTATGCATGTGACTGTCCTGCGGCGTGCACCAGCTGCTGCCTCACCCGTCACGCTGGCTGTCCTGCGGCGTGCACCGGCTGCTGCCTCACCCGTCACGCTGGCTGTCCTGCGGCGTGCACCAGCTGCTGCCTCACCCGTCACGCTGGCTGTCCTGCGGCGTGCACCGGCTGCTGCCTCACCCGTCACGCTGGCTGTCCTCCGGCGTGCACCAGCTGCTGCCTCACCCGTCACGCTGGCTGTCCTGCGGCGTGCACCAGCTGCTGCCTCACCCGTCACGCTGGCTGTCCTGCGGCGTGCACCGGCTGCTGCCTCACCCGTCACGCTGGCTGTCCTCCGGCGTGCACCAGCTGCTGCCTCACCCGTCACGCTGGCTGTCCTCCGGCGTGCACCAGCTGCTGCCTCACCCGTCACGCTGACTGCACCTTACTGCAGTTTTCCCTGCTTTCCAAGTTGCAGATTTTGTTACGTGTTTTAAAACGCCCGCGGAAAGCGCTGGCTTGTTTCTTAACGTGTGGAGGTAATGGAGTTGTGTGAGGTGTTTCACAGTTGTCAAGAAGGGTATATATCCCTCTGGAAAACACGTCACACGTTTGTTTTGGGTTCATAATTTGTTCATTTGTTCATGATGCTTCCACATGTAGTGAGTGGAGGGGGAGGGGGGATATATTCGGGGACGCGGGTTCGATCCCATTATAAGACTTCAATATTTATTCATAGAATTACGAAGTTCGTGTGATGACATTGTATATGGCTGCCATACTTTGGAACCCTAATTTTCCTCTTGGGCAACGCTCACATTCTCAGGCTGGGTCAGTGATGAATTACTGTATTCGCGTCATTGTGCTTGCGAGGATTGAGCTTCGACTCGTTGACTTCCGTCTTTCAACTGTCAGTCAATTTCTGCACAGGTTCCTGTACATGGTGGCGGCCCCTGACCTGAGTGGCTGTGGTGACACACCTCCAGGTGGCTGCGGGGTCGAGGCACAGGTTTGCTAACAGTACAATAGTGATTGAGGGATGGTGGGGGTTACAGGCACGTCGGCCGCTGAGATCATCTTGTGCCTGTTGTAAACGCCAAAAGTGACTTAGTTTGAATATGAACTTCCGTTGGTATAATACTTTCCGACATTTCATTTTTTCCTTCAAATCATCCCGTGGAGACGCTTCGTGTCATTAGACTTTCCTGGAAACGTCTCCTGGCCTCTTAACCCTGTCTTAAAGAAGTGTCCCGGTAGAGGTCGCCCTCCTGCGAGTTGGTGTGATGACCAACCTACCTCTTGAGCGCCCACATCGACTTTAAACTTACCTTTTAACGATTTGCTGTAAACACAAGGGCCGAGTGGAAACCCTGGCTGTCGGCCCATGGTGTCAGGCCCTGGAGGCCTGCCATAGTGCAGGCTTCCACAGCCCTACCGCCATAGCAGTCATCGGCTGATAATTATTATCAAGAAACAAGAACTCAAAGATTAATATGGAGTGTGTCAGAAACGTCGGTATCCTCACTTCCTTCTGATAATGAACCTTGTAATGAATGACTTTGTTGAGATGAAAAGTAATAGGTCCTTAGACCCATCCTTGTGGCACTTCCGTGTGGCTCTACCGTCACGAATAGCGTCTTCAAGAGAAAATTGGACTGTTTTCTAAGAGAAATTCCGGATCAGCCGGGCTGTGGTGGGTATGTGGGCCTGCGGGCCGCTAGTAGCAACAGCCTGGTGGACCAAACTCTCACAAGTCGAGCCTGGCTTCGGGCCGGGCTTGGGGAGTAGAACTCCTTCCAGAACCCCATCAACCAGGTATCAAGCAGGTAGCGTTTTATAGCAACTATTTTAATCACTACCACTTAAATTCTTCCGTCCCTGCCACTTCGCTCATGATATTAGGCCATCTTTTAATTTAAACTAACAGTCTATTAGGTAGCATTATTAAGTTGCTTGACAAAATGAAAGTACAGTTGTTTGGAAATTTACTCATACAGACTATATTGATTGTAACAACCCTTGTAATGACTGGTTAGTTATAATGACTCTTCCAGTGATGAATGAACAGTGTGTGTGTGTGTGTGTGTGTGTACTCACCTATTTGTGCCTGTAGGATAGAGCACTCGCTCTTGGACACCGTGTTTCCAGCCGCCGGTTATCTAATACAGACTCCTGACCTATTTCCATATCATATCTACTTTTAATGTTATGAATGGAGTTTGCCTCTACAACCTGTTCCTTTAGTTTATTCCATTCTAACTGGTGCATTACTGGTACGCCCTCACTTAGCCAGTAACCGGGTTCTTCCCATTCATACTGTCTATGGGGCCTCAGTGCCTCTTCTTACCAGATCCAGCCCCCGAGTTACAAGTTATTAAGAACTGGCAGTAATAGTCAGTCCAATAGGAATGGTGGTAAACAACACTAAACAAAACCATCACCACGTGTACTTCTTAACTCTATAGTTAACTATTTAACTATATAGTTGTGTACATATGGACATAACACAACACCGCAGGTGTCACTTTCATATAGAACACTACAAAAGAATTTCTGATATCTTCTATCCCGGCGAATCCACTTCTATCCTCTGTTGTACAACACTTAAGGTTCTTTCCCTGGTATTCTTCTACAGTACTCACGCCGACGAGTCCACCTTTCTCAGTAAATCTCGGGCCAGTCCTCCTCAGTATCGTCAGAGTGTCACAGCACCACTCCCACTCTCCAGCAACACGCTGGCTGGCGTCCCCTAAAGGCTTTACCTTTAACAAGCCTTAATATAGAGGACAGACGGACGGTAATTCCATCACGTAACTCAACTGGGGCCATCCCGGGATACATCGGTCCAATCACCAATGGTCCAATCACCAATACTTCACGGGTTATTACAGACAATTCACAGTCTCCTCCGACTCGGCCCACTGCAACAAGTCTTGTGTTCAGGACTTCCCTGGGTGAACTGACTTGTCCACCAAGGTTCCCTCCGCATCACTTCTGAAGAGTACAAATTTTATTGCAAGAAGGAAACTACACAGGTGTCAGTAAGATCACAACCTTCTTCTGGGGAACACAAAAATGGGGTCGGGTGCGTTCAACAGATGGCGTTGATATTGTCACAATTACAATTATTATATTCTGGCGCTCAATTTTTTTGTCGAATCTAGCCTTCAAGTTGTGGATGGAGATGGCTTCCACACGACCTCGTGCCTGGTGGCCTCGTAGCCTGGTGGATAGCGCGCAGGACTCGTAATTCTGTGGCGCGGGTTCAATTCCTGCACGAGGCAGAAACAAATGGGCAAAGTTTCTTTCACCCTGAATGCCCCTGTTACCTAGCAGTAAATAGGTACCTGGGAGTTAGTCAGCTGTCAAGGGGGGCTTCCTGGGGTGTGTGTGTGGTGTGGAGAAAAAAAAAGTAGTTAGTAAACAGTTGATTGACAGTTGAGAGGCGGGCCGAAAGAGCTAAGCTCAACCCCCGCAAACACAACTAGATGAATATAACTAGGTAAATACAGCTTCTTTCAGTGCATTCCACATGTTGATCAGCCTTACTGGGTGCGAGTACTACCTTAAGTTCCTAAGGCTCATTTCCATTTCCAGCTACCACCCATCTCCTCTTTCCCTGTTTTCCCTCAATTTGATAAGGCTGTCCTTGTTTACCTTGTCTATTCCCCTCTTGCATGTTGGTGATCATATCCCCTCTGTTTCTCCTATCCATTAGGGGATCCAGTTCCATTAGCCTATCATCATAACTTAACCCTCTTAACTCTGCCACCAAACTTGTTGCAAACCACTGTACTTCAACTTCGGTTTTATGCTTCACACGGTATGGATTACATGCCGGTGCTGTATATTCCAGTATTGGTGTAATAAATATAGTTACTTCTTGTAGTTACCTTTCCCTTATGTTGCAATGCCTCTTGGTCTCCTTTCTCCTTTTCCTATCTTCATTACCCTACACTTCTTAATATTTAATTCCAACAATCATTTGTTTGCCCACTCCAAGAGTTTGTCAAGGACCTTCTGTAACTCGTGATCTGCAAACATTGACATGTATGAACTCACTCCTTTGGGTAGGTCGTTCACATAAATAAGGAACAGCAGCAGTCCCAGGACTGAGCCTTGTGGGACCCCACTTGTTGCCTTCTTCGAGCTTAAAACCTCATCTTTGACTGTGATTTTTTGCTTTCTGTCCTTCAGTACAAGTTTGAGTCTGCTGCTCCAGCTTGTTCACTAGTTCTTCATGATGAACAGTACAAGTTTGAGCCTGCTGCTCCAGCTTGTTCACTAGTTCTTCATGATGAACAGTACAAGTTTGAGTCTGCTGCTCCAGCTTGTTCACTAGTCCTTCATGATGAACAGTACAAGTTTGAGTCTGCTGCTCCAGCTTGTTCACAAGTCCTTCATGATGAACAGTACAAGTTTGAGTCTGCTGCTCCAGCTTGTTCACTAGTTCTTCATGATGAACAGTACAAGTTTGAGCCTGCTGCTCCAGCTTGTTCACTAGTCCTTCATGATGAACAGTACAAGTTTGAGTCTGCTGCTCCAGCTTGTTCACTAGTTCTTCATGATGAACAATGTCAAATGCTTTTTGACCATCAAGAAAAATACAGTCTACCCAGTCTTATAGTACCTTGTCATGACACTGAACCAAGTTTGTGAGGCACGACTTTCCCTTTCTAAATTAATATTAACCATTTGTCACATAGTTGGTGCTCACTAGTTGCTCCACCATCCTCAGTCTTATTACTTTCTCCAGCACATTACAAGTAATACTTGTCAGTGACACCAATCTGTAATTTAGTCTAACCCTATTTTGAATATTGGGACAACGTTTATTTTTTTTCTTTCTTATATTTTGTTCTGTGGCATTTTCACAATTTGTTGAATTAATCTTGGTTTTTAGTTATGTATCTGTTTTAGTATAAATCTTTCTAACTTCTTTATATATATCAATTAACAATTGTCATACATCTCACTAACTTCCTTGTCTAACAACATGAAGGACGTTGTCGCTTTTGCCCAGAGGAGGAAGGTTCTGAAATGTCGAAAATCTCTCTCTCTTTCCTGGTAAATATCAAATCTGGCATTGCAGGAGCATCCCCTTCTCTCATTCTAGTAACCTGTTTAATCACGAGTCTCTAGGATGAGGTTACGAATCTATCAATCCAAATAACCTCTGGTTGTTCTTCGTAGACTGGCCGGTCTATTGATTTCAAATTGAAGTTTCCAAATATCAATAATTGTGATTTATCTTTATCTGCTCTTACTATAATTATAATCTCTCCCGTGAACATTATAAGGCTCTCGTTTTTGTCATCCAGTTCTTCCTTTGTCCATGTGTTGCTTGATTGTGGACTGTAGATATTAATTATTAGTTCATCATCCTGATTACAGATCTCCTGTGTGATTATATATATAGTTCGTTGGTTGTCAAATGTATGTACGTTCCTTCAGTGTGGTATCGCCTCCACCTTTTCGAATTTTATGTCAGGTTTCCTAATAGTGTTGCCCGCGAGGAGCACCGCCTCATTTACAGTGTTATCTTCAAGTTTCGTCTGTGCTAGTGCGACACTATCTGGCATCTTAAGCTGCTTTATAGCACTTAACTCCAGTATTTTGACCTGACTCCTTCTGTGCTAGTTTACACGATTTTCAGGAGCGTGTTGTTCCTTTGTCCGTCACTTCCCCTTCCAGAAAAGATTTTGTTGGTTTGCTTTTGTGTACCACTGCATAGTCTTCCCGATCTCTCTCACCTTGTAGAAAGAAAAGATATTTTCTTCATCCGTGCCCTCACTTAGATGTTTTGCTTCATCACGGTTCAGTTTCAGCTTCTGTTTCACTACTTTTGAAAGATGTCTTAATGACCATTGTTTCAAACCCTTGTCATGTTGCAATTTCCTGCCATCCCTAAACACTTCTGTCATTTGCTTCATTCCATTTAGTGTCACCCTTAAGAGGAGCTGTGCGTGCATGCGTGTGCGCACGCGTAACCTGCCCTCATGCACCGCAGTTGTGACGCTATTGTCCACAGTGCCTAAATTCCAGTGCTTTATTGAAATTTAAACCGCAACAATATTGACGTTTCCTGCGGTGGGTTGCCAAGGTTCGACCGCTTCTTAGTTGATATTTCCAGACGATTCACGGAATGTTGATATAGCGAGTTTGACATAAGGTAAGAGTCGAGGAGTAGTTAAGGGAGAGGTGGTGCCAGGGGTGAGAGGGTGTGCCGCGTAGGCACTCTCCACCGTGGGACTGCCTGTGTTGACGGCCAGAAATAAACAGCAACACAGTGAGTGCCGCCGGGCTGCCAATAACCCACACCGCCACCTTGTCACGCGACCACGCCCACTTTGCTCAAGTAATTAATATGTTTTATTTATGTTTGAAGGCGCTCACCCACCCGGCCCGCCTCTGCTCCCGCCACTGTGTTAATTAATCTCGCCTCTCCTGGGCTGACAGGGTGGCTTCCTGCTTGCTCCTTGCTCCCTCACCCCTCTGTCTTTTATCCCCCCTTTCACCCCCCTTTCTCTCTCCCTATCTTCTCTCCCCCCTTTCTCTCTCCCTATCTTCTCCCCCCCTCTCCCACCTGTCGTCATTGACATTTAAATAGGTTTATTGAGGTATAAATACACACACAAAGGGATGAGGTAGCTCAAGCTATTCTCACCCCGTTCAGTATACAACGTTTTCATGTATATATATAGACACACATCACAAACAATAAACATATTACCGAACATTCTGAGTGATAGTCATATACATTTCATCCTTTACACATGCAATATGCTACCAGACGAACACACACATACTTGTATGACTAGGTGTACACACCATTTGCAATAGACATTGAACCTGTCCTCCTGACTGCAACCTCTCTCTCCTCCCCTTCCCTCCATCCCCCCCTCACCTTCCTCCCTCCCCGCTCCTGCCTCTCTGGCCCTCCCTCTTCTTCCTCCCTTCCCTCCCTCTCCCCCTCTGTCCATTCTCCTCCGTCCCTCCCCCTTCTCACACTCCTTCTCTTTCTTCCTCTCCCGCGTTTCCTCTTAAATTTTCATGCACGTTTTCAACACGCTGTGTTGGAACAATTAATTGTTCCTGGAAGCAGTGTGAGCCTGAGAGGATAATGGAGGCAGCCTTCTGCATTTTGTCCTCAACATTTGTTCATAGAGGATCTGCGGTAGTACCCGTGACGGTGGCTACTTGTCCCAGCAGGATCTGCGGTAGTACCCGTGACGGTGGCTACTTGTCCCAGCAGGATCTGCGGTAGTACCCGTGACGGTGGCTACTTGTCCCAGCAGGATCTGCGGTAGTACCCGTGACGGTGGCTACTTGTCCCAGCAGGATCTGCGGTAGTACCCGTGACGGTGGCTACTTGTCCCAGCAGGATCTGCGGTAGTACCCGTGACGGTGGCTACTTGTCCCAGCAGGATCTGCGGTAGTACCCGTGACGGTGGCTACTTGTCCCAGCAGGTAATCTCCCTACACACTGCAAGATATTTTGTTCTATATCTAATGATTTCTCAATTTCTCTGTTACATTGATTCTCTTACTGGGCAAGATTTCTTCTTCGTTCCTTGGTGTTCCTTGGTGTTCTGTCTTAGAACATTCCTCATTACTGCTGAGCATACATACATCTTGCCTATCGTGTGTGTGGACCACCATGGGGGGTTGTAGTCTCAGTTTATTTCCTCATTGTTGCTTTGTATATAATATCTAAAATTCGTTATCATGATGCTGCTGCTTAGACCTTCTTTTATTAGGTGGTAGATTGTATATTGCTGTTACGTTTACTTACACAGGTATTTCAGTATATATCATGCCCATTATGTTTATGAAGATGGCAGAATTTGTACCTCCACTGGATGGATACCAATCTGGTCATTCCAGTTCCTCTGGGAAAACATCTCTTACCTCTGAGAGTTTAGTTTTCAGTGAGTGTGATAATATCTGGGTCTGTTTTATATTTTTTCGACGATGAGTTTGCTTTTCTTATGTGATTTCGTCACCGTGATTCCCATAATGTTTTGTCTTTCAGTAATTTAGGCCTTTCCAGGTGCTTGATTTTGGATTTTGGGTTCTTTGTGATATGAAATTATGTTGGTGTTGGAGGGAAGAATTATGAAAATCACTGGCACGAAGCTGGGAAGACTTGTGTAGCACCTTCCTGTTGTAAGTTGACATGTAGCATGTTAAGGGGGTCGGGGGAGAGGAGTAGAGGAAACATCACTATAGCTTATCTTCTTGAGGTTATCTTGAGATAATTTCGGGGCTTTTTAGTGTCCCCGCGGCCCGGTCCTCGACCAGGCCTTCACCCCCAGGAAGCAGCCCGTGACAGCTGACTAACACCCAGGTACCTATTTTACTGCCCCAGGACCACAGGATCACAAATCCAGCGTGCTGTCCGCTCGGCCGACCGGCTCCCTAGGTTGAATGGAAAAGAATCACAGGCTAAATAAATAACACGAATAGAACTTAAAACCCGAAAACACAAATAGTAGCCTCAATAAATAAATAAAAATAGAAAACTCATTAATAATAATCGAGCATGAGTAACAATGTTGAAGTGAACCTCTGTTGATCTATGCTGGATAGTAAAAGTGTAAACAATAATCAATCAATAATTTTGTTAACGATTTATTTGAGATTGTTATATAATTTGCCTGCTTGGGAGAGTATTTCCCTCTGCTATTTTTACAATATAAATTATATATATATTCTTTATTTACTGCAGGGCGGACTGTCAGATTTTGATTCCAAACTCCATAGTAATGGATTGAGATTGTTGGGATTTTTTAATCCATCATTTCTGGATTTCATGACAGGTAATATTTACCACATACTATTCAACTATTAAATAGTATGTGGTAAATAGAATAGTTGAATAGTATTCAACTACACAATATTTGGAAGTTTACTCTCAGTAAACAAAAATGAGAAGAAATGATACTTGGGTAAGCAGCGGGTCCAAGACATTAAGAAACCTGAGCTCCACCTCTGTTCTGTGGAATTGCGCCTATTTTTGAGAGTACAATCTAAGGCACACGATACAGCAGCCAGTGCCAGAATATTTCCGTGGGCGACACATGGTGGTTTGGTTCACCATTTCCAGTATATATATTCAGGATAACCACATTTAAACCATTAACCACATTATAATCACACACACATATATATATATATATATATATATATATATATATATATATATATATATATATATATATATAATATATATATATATTAGTATATTTTGGTAGCAGTCTTTCCTGTAACATATATTATTAAATATGACCGAAAAAGTAAGATTAATAATTCTAACACGAATTTTCTCAATCTTTCGTACATTACGCTTCACTGTTGGAGGTAAATCAAAAATTAATTCTCCAAAATTCATTTTTATTTCTAGTCTGACGCGACACGGGCGCGTTTCGTAAAACTTATTACATTTTCAAAGACTTTAGTTCACAAATACACAACTGAATAGAACTTACGTATCTCCGATTTTATATCTACATTTGAGTGAGGTGGGAGGGGTGATGTGGCATTAACACAAGACAGAACAAGAGGGGATATTAATAGGGTATTAAAAGTAACAACACAAGACAGAACACAAACAATGGGTATTGAAATAGAAGTGTTTGTAGAAAGCCTATTGGTCCATATTTCTTGATGCTTCTATATTGGAGCGGAGTCTTGAGGTGGGTAGAATATATATATATATATATATATATATATATATATATATATATATATATATATATATATATATATATATATATATATATATATATGTCGTACCTAGTAGCCAGAACGCACTTCTCAGCCTACTATGCAAGGCCCGATTTGCCTAATAAGCCAAGTTTTCCTGAATTAATATAATTTCTCAATTTTTTTTCTTATGAAATGATAAAGCTACCCATTTCATTATGTATGAGGTCAATTTTGTTTTATTGGAGTTAAAATTAACGTAGATATATGACCGAACCTAACCAACCCTACCTAACCTAACCTATCTCTATAGGTTAGGTTAGGTTAGGTAGCCGAAAAAAGTTAGGTTAGGTAGGTTAGGTAGTCGAAAAACAATTAATTCATGAAAACTTGGCTTATTAGGCAAATCGGGCCTTGCATAGTAGGCATAGAAGTGCGTTCTGGCTACTAGGTACGACATATATATATATATATATATATGTCGTACCTAGTAGCCAGAACGCACTTCTCAGCCTACTATGCAAGGCCCGATTTGCCTAATAAGCCAAGTTTTCCTGAACTAATATATTTTCTCTAATTTGTTTCTTATGAAATGATAAAGCTACCCATTTCATTATGTATGAGGTCAATTTTTTTTTATTGGAGTTAAAATTAACGTAGATATATGACCGAACCTAACCAACCCTACCTAACCTAACCTAACCTATCTTTATAGGTTAGGTTCGGTTAGGTAGCCGAAAAAGTTAGGTTAGGTTAGGTTAGGTAGGTTAGGTAGTCGAAAAACAATTAATTCAATATATATATATATATATATATATATATATATATATATATATATTTATATAGCAGTCTATCCTGTAGACATATATTATTAAATATGACCGAAAAAGTAAGATTAATAATTCTAACACGAATTTTCTCAATCTTTCGTACATTTCTTTTCACTGTTGGAGGTAATTCAAAAATCAGTTCTCCAAAATTCATTTTTATTTCTAGTCTGACGCGACACTTGAGCGCGTTTCGTAAAACTTATTACATTTTCAAAGACTTTAGTTAACACATACACAACTGAATAGAACTTACACATCTCCGATTTTGTTTATATCTACATTTGAGTGAGGTGGATGGGGTGAGGTGGTATTTAATAAGGTATTAATTTCATCAACACAAGCCAGAACATGAAACAATGGGTATTGAATAGAAGTGATTGTAGAAAGCCTATTGGTCCATATTTCTTGATGCTTCTATATTGGAGCGGAGTCTTGAGGTGGGTAGAATATAGTTGTGCATTAATTGGCTGTTGATTGCTGGTGTTGACTTCTTGATGTGTAATGCCTCGCAAACGTCAAGCCGCCTGCTATCGCTGTATCTATCGATGATTTCTGTGTTGTTTACTAGGATTTCTCTGGCGATGGTTTGGTTGTGGGAAGAGATTATATGTTCCTTAATGGAGCCCTGTTGCTTATGCATCGTTAAACGCCTAGAAAGAGATGTTGTTGTCTTGCCTATATACTGGGTTTTTTGGAGCTTACAGTCCCCAAGAGGGCATTTGAAGGCATAGACGACGTTAGTCTCTTTTAAAGCGTTCTGTTTTGTGTCTGGAGAGTTTCTCATGAGTAGGCTGGCCGTTTTTCTGGTTTTATAGTAAATCGTCAGTTGTATCCTCTGATTTTTGTCTGTAGGGATAACGTTTCTATTAACAATATCTTTCAGGACCCTTTCCTCCGTTTTATGAGCTGTGGAAAAGAAGTTCCTGTAAAATAGTCTAATAGGGGGTATAGGTGTTGTGTTGGTTGTCTCTTCAGAGGTTGCATGGCGTTTCACTTTCCTTCTTATGATGTCTTCGACGAAACCATTGGAGAAGCCGTTGTTGACTAGGACCTGCCTTACCCTACAGAGTTCTTCGTCGACTTGCTTCCATTCTGAGCTGTGGCTGAGAGCACGGTCGACATATGCGTTAACAACACTCCTCTTGTACCTATCTGGGCAGTCGCTTTTGGCATTTAGGCACATTCCTATGTTCGTTTCCTTAGTGTAGACTGCAGTGTGGAAACCTCCGCTCTTTTCCATGACTGTTACATCTAGAAAGGGCAGCTTCCCATCCTTTTCCATCTTATAAGTGAAACGCAGCACGGAACTCCGCTCAAATGCCTCCTTCAACTCCTGCAGATGTCTGACATCAGGTACCTGTGTAAAAATGTCGTCAACATACCTGCAGTATATGGCCGGTTTCATGTTCATGTCGACTAAGACTTTTTGCTCGATGGTACCCATGTAGAAGTTTGCAAACAGGACACCTAGGAGAGAACCCATGGCGACCCCATCTACTTGCTTATACATGTGCCCATCCGGGCTCAAGAAGGGTGCCTCTTTAGTACAAGCTTGGAGTAGTTTCCTTAGGATATTTTTTAGGAAACTTAGGAAACTAAGTTCCAAAGGGTAACGAAGGACACTACAGACGAATTGAAAGCAAAGGTCAACAAACTGATCGAAACTGTGAACGCCAAGAAATCCAGACTCCACCTGCCAAAGATCATTGGGGAATATAAACCTGGATATGCGTATGGAAATGTCAAGACACACAAGCCTGGAAACCCACTTCGGCCAATCATTAGCCAGATACCCACACCCACGTACTGACTGGCGAAGCGACTCAACGGCCTGCTGACTCCTTATGTTCCTTGAGCCTTCAGCCTGAAGTCTCCAAAGGAATTTGTTGACTTACTGCGGGGCACACGGGCCACAGGGATAAGAGCCTCGTTGGATGTAGAATCGCTGTTCACTAACGTACCAGTGGACGAGACAATCGGGATGATAGCCGACAGAGTGTATCGTGATCCAGCCTGTACTCCTCTTGACATACCAGAAAATATCCTAAGGAAACTACTCCAAGCTTGTACTAAAGAGGCACCCTTCTTGAGCCCGGATGGGCACATGTATAAGCAAGTAGATGGGGTCGCCATGGGTTCTCCCCTAGGTGTCCTGTTTGCAAACTTCTACATGGGTACCATCGAGCAAAAAGTCTTAGTCGACATGAACATGAAACCGGCCATATACTGCAGGTATGTTGACGACATTTTTACACAGGTACCTGATGTCAGACATCTGCAGGAGTTGAAGGAGGCATTTGAGCGGAGTTCCGTGCTGCGTTTCACTTATGAGATGGAAAAGGATGGGAAGCTGCCCTTTCTAGATGTAACAGTCATGGAAAAGAGCGGAGGTTTCCACACTGCAGTCTACACTAAGGAAACGAACATAGGAATGTGCCTAAATGCCAAAAGCGACTGCCCAGATAGGTACAAGAGGAGTGTTGTTAACGCATATGTCGACCGTGCTCTCAGCCACAGCTCAGAATGGAAGCAAGTCGACGAAGAACTCTGTAGGGTAAGGCAGGTCCTAGTCAACAACGGCTTCTCCAATGGTTTCGTCGAAGACATCATAAGAAGGAAAGTGAAACGCCATGCAACCTCTGAAGAGACAACCAACACAACACCTATACCCCCTATTAGACTATTTTACAGGAACTTCTTTTCCACAGCTCATAAAACGGAGGAAAGGGTCCTGAAAGATATTGTTAATAGAAACGTTATCCCTACAGACAAAAATCAGAGGATACAACTGACGATTTACTATAAAACCAGAAAAACGGCCAGCCTACTCATGAGAAACTCTCCAGACACAAAACAGAACGCTTTAAAAGAGACTAACTTCGTCTATGCCTTCAAATGCCCTCTTGGGGACTGTAAGCTCCAAAAAACCCAGTATATAGGCAAGACAACAACATCTCTTTCTAGGCGTTTAACGATGCATAAGCAACAGGGCTCCATTAAGGAACATATAATCTCTTCCCACAACCAAACCATCGCCAGAGATATCCTAGTAAACAACACAGAAATCATCGATAGATACAGCGATAGCAGGCGGCTTGACGTTTGCGAGGCATTACACATCAAGAAGTCAACACCAGCAATCAACAGCCAATTAATGCACAACTATATTCTACCCACCTCAAGACTCCGCTCCAATATAGAAGCATCAAGAAATATGGACCAATAGGCTTTCTACAATCACTTCTATTCAATACCCATTGTTTCATGTTCTGGCTTGTGTTGATGAAATTAATACCTTATTAAAATACCACCTCACCCCATCCACCTCACTCAAATGTAGATATAAACAAAATCGGAGATGTGTAAGTTCTATTCAGTTGTGTATGTGTTAACTAAAGTCTTTGAAAATGTAATAAGTTTTACGAAACGCGCTCAAGTGTTGCGTCAGACTAGAAATAAAAATGAATTTTGGAGAATTGATTTTTGAATTACCTCCAACAGTGAAAAGAAATGTACGAAAGATTGAGAAAATTCGTGTTAGAATTATTAATCTTACTTTTTCGGTCATATTTTATAATATATATATATATATATATATATATATATATATATATATATATATATATATATATATATATATATATATATATATATATAGCAACTGGTATGTACAAGACGCCTTAATCCACTTGACCATCACGACCGGACATAATGAGGTGATAGCCGAGGCTATTTGAACAGAGTGCCGGCGGTGGGGTGGTTAAATAGCCTCGGCTATCACCTCATTATGTCCGGTCGTGATGGTCAAGTGGATTAAGGCGTCTTGTACATACCAGTTGCGTTGCTTCTGGGAGTATGGGTTCGAGTCACTTCTGGGGTGTGAGTTTTCAGTTGCATATTGTCCTGGGGACCATTCAGGCTTGTTCGCATTTGTGTTCCTCACGTGTGCCCAAAGAATGAGGTGATTTGGTAAAATGCTATGCCCAAGATTACTATCCGAGTGCCGGCGGTGGGGTGGTTCAAATAGCCTCGGCTATCACCTCATTATGTCCGGTCGTGATGGTCAAGTGGATTAAGGCGTCTTGTACATACCAGTTGCGTTGCTTCTGGGAGTATGGGTTCGAGTCACTTCTGGGGTGTGAGTTTTCAGTTGCATATTGTCCTGGGGACCATTCAGGCTTGTTCGCATATATATATATATATATATATATATATATATATATATATATATATATATATATATATATATATATATATATAATGCAGACTTGCCTAATAACCGCAAGCTGAAGTTTATAACTTTTTAAACACTCAACCCACCAGGGGACTCGAACCCTGGCCAACAGAGTGGCAGGTACACATTGTATCAGGTACACACTATATATATGCACACTATATATATATATATATATATATATATATACACTACAGGTACACACACACACACATATATATATATATATATATATATATATATATATATGTGTGTGTGTGTACCTGTAGTGTATATATATATATATATATATAGTGTGCATATATATAGTGTGTACCTGATACAATGTGTACCTGCCACTCTGTTGGCCAGGGTTCGAGTCCCCTGGTGGGTTGAGTGTTTAAAAAGTTATAAACTTCAGCTTGCGGTTATTAGGCAAGTCTGCATTATATATATATATATATATATATATATATATATATATATATATATATATATATCACAATTTCCTATCAGATTTCTGTGCTCATTGTAAGACACTTACCGGAGTGTGTTTTCGACTTGTAACAACAAAATGGGCGACAGTTCTCTACGTGCAGCAATTGTCTGGACTGTAGTAAAATTTCTTCGCAGCGATGGACAGGTGCAGTAGTTGGGCACGCGGTGTTTGGTGGTGGGGGGGGGGGGGAGGGGGTGAGTGAAAGATAGCCTGCTGACGTCTCGGCTCTGAGGTTGGCCGCCTTAAGAATAGGAGACCCTGGCGAGTTGCCTTGACGGATGGTCTCTCTGTTTTGTTTTATAGACCGGTCTTTGTTGGGAATGGTGTTAATGTTGCTATTGAAACTGCATGCTAAGAGATGCTATCATACATCAGCTGGTCTGAAGCCTTAACCCTATAAACTCGTGTATTTGATAAACGTATTATCATGTAAGGGATGAACCAGGAGCCAACTATGTGCTGGAGCTTCAAATGGGATGTTGGCTTGCCTACACACACACACACACACACACACACACACACACACACACACACACACACACACACACACACACACACACACACACACACCTACACGTTGAGCCAACACGTGCTCACTGAGTCAGCAGGGGAGGGAATGATCGCTGAGTGAGTGACGTTTGAGAAAGGCACATCCACCTTGAGGCTGAAAGCGACGACGGGTTGTTGTTATAGATTCAGCTACTAGGAACATTATTTCCATGTAGCACGGGCTATGGTGAACCCGTAAACCAATAACGGGATTAACAATTTTTTAATCAATTTTCTCCTGGGCTGGAATTGAGGGGAAATTTGCTAACCCTATGCACATCTATAATAGGTTGCTAATTAGATAGAGCATCTTACGGGCTCACCATAGGCCGTGCTACATGGAAATGTATTTTAATGATATTAATCTTAGCTAAACAAGTTATTTCATTTTGTTTTAAAGGCGAGTACTGGAGTAGACGACTTTTGACTCCTGTTGTAAGGATTAGACCATTACCCTCATCATATCTCGTACTAAGCCTTACACTACTATGGATCATCACTATACATGGATCATAACCCATTTATCGGTTTACACCCCAGGTCCCCAATTACTGCTGGGTAAACAAGGGCGAACAGTGAAGGATTGGTGCCCTGCCAATCGTCGCTGCCCAGTACTCGAACCCAGACGAAATCTCTGTGGAAGCTTGACGCGAGTGTGCTACCACTGCACCACAGAAACTATAAAGCTATGCATTTTCATAAACCTGACAATCAAATGAACAAATCGACAAGGACCGTGACGAGGATTTGTGGATTTGTTCATTTGATGCATCACGCTATTGTGATTTCAGTGTGTACCTGACAATCACTTTGTTAGTTATTTCTCACTATTTACGTTGAAGACGTAAACTGGCAGAGGACGTCTTCCTGCCGTGTCGGGACGTCTTCACCTGACGGCGCACAAATAAGCTGTTCAGACCCGCGGGTATCTTTTTCAGGGTGTAATGTGCAACTCAAGCGAGAGTTTAGCTGTTGGGTAAATAAACATAAATTTGCGTCTCCCCTCCCTTCCCCTTACCTTATGGGGAGGGGGGGGGGGAGGCAAGAGGTAAGGTTTGGGGTGCTTAGGAAGGTTGTTGGCTAGCGGTCCTCAGGGCTCCTGGCATGGCCAGGCTGGCTGGCTCCCGTGTCGGATGATGCCATATATTTACACTGTCAGTACGTTAGCTGGCTCTTTACCTACACCGTGGCGCTTACCCACGTCCAGGAGCCCAGCGTAATGGTTCTTGCCTACACCTTCCCACTCGGCGTAATGAGGGTTACCAACACTTGTGGTCACTTTAAACTGTCATGGACAGTCCCCGTGGCGCAGTGGTAAAGCACTCGCTTGGCGAACGCTTTGGCCTAGGTTTGTATCCTGGCCGGGGAGCATTGACTGTGCGTTAGTCCTTAACTACAGCCTCTGTGCACCAGGCCGTTAATGGGTACCTGGTTGTTAAACGGTTTGGTGGGTCGTATTCCGGGGAACATGGGATTAAGGACCTGCCCGAAACGCTATGCCTGCTAGTGGCTGTACAAGAATGTAACAACTCTATATATAAGTGTATGTATATGTGTGTGTGTGTTTATATATATATATATATATATATATATATATATATATATATATATATATATATATATATATTAGATATATATATATATATATATTAGATATATATATATATGTCGTACCTAGTAGCCAGAACTCACTTTTCAGCCTACAATGCAAGGCCCGATTTGCCTAATAAGCCAAGTTTTCATGAAATAATATATTTTCTCTATTTTTTTTCTGATGAAATGATAAAGCAACCCATTTCATTATGTAAGAGGTCAATTTCTTTTATTGGAGTTAAAATTAACGTAGATATATGACCGAACCTAACCAACCCTACCTAACCTTACCTAACCTATCTTTACAGGTTAGGTTAGGTTAGGTAGCCGAAAAAGTTAGGTTAGGTTAGGTAGGTTAGGTAGTCGAAAAATAATTAATTCATGAAAACTTGGCTTATTAGGCAAATTGGGCCTTGCATAGTAGGCTGAGAAGTGCGTTCTGGCTACTAGGTACGACATATATATATATATAATATATATATATAATATATATATAATATATATATATATATATATATATATATATATATATATATATATATATATATATATATATATATATATATATATATATATAAATATATATATATATATGTCGTACCTAATAGCCAGAACGCACTTCTCAGCCTACTATTCAAGGCCCGATTTGCCTAATAAGCCAAGTTTTCATGAATTAATGTTTTTTCGTCTACCTAACCTACCTAACCTAACCTAGCTTTTTTTGGCTACCTAACCTAACCTTACCTATAAATATAGGTTAGGTTAGGTTAGGTAGGGTTGGTTAGGTTCGGTCATATATCTACGTTAATTTTAACTCCAATAAAAAAAATTGACCTCATACATAGAGAAAAGGGTTCCTTTATCATTTCATAAGAAAAAAATTATAGTAAATATATTAATTCAGGAAAACTTGGCTTATTAGGCAAATCGGGCCTTGAATAGTAGGCTGAGAAGTGAGTTCTGGCTACTAGGTACGACATATATATATATATATATATATATATATATATATATATATATATATATATATATATATATATATATTATATATATATATATATATATATATATATATTAATAATTCTAACACGAATTTTCTCAATCTTTTGTACATTACGCTTCACTGTTGGAGGTAAATCAAAAATCACTTCTCCAAAATTCATTTTTATTTCTAGTCTGACGCGACACGGGCGCGTTTCGTAAAACTTATTACATTTTCAAAGACTTCACAAATACACAACTGATTAGAACTTACGTCTCTCTGATATTATATCTACATTTGAGTGAGGTGGGAAGGATGATGTGGCATTAACACAAGACAGAACAGGGGATATTAATAGGGTATTAAAAGTATCAACACAAGACAGAACAGAAACAATGGGTATTGAATAGAAGTGTTTGTAGAAAGCCTATTGGTCCATATTTCTTGATGCTTCTATATTGGAGCGGAGTCTTGAGGTGGGTAGAATATAGTTGTGCAATAATTGGCTGTTGATTGCTGGTGTTGACTTCTTGATGTGTAGTGCCTCGCAAACGTCAAGCCGCCTGCTATCGCTGTATCTATCGATGATTTCTGTGTTGTTTACTAGGATTTCTCTGGCGATGGTTTGGTTATGGGAAGAGATTATATGTTCCTTAATGGAGCCCTGTTGCTTATGCATCGTTAAACGCCTAGAAAGAGATGTTGTTGTCTTGCCTATATACTGGGTTTTTTGGAGCTTACAGTCCCCAAGTGGGCATTTGAAGGCATAGACGACGTTAGTCTCTTTTAAAGCGTTCTGTTTTGTGTCTGGAGAGTTTCTCATGAGTAGGCTGGCCGTTTTTCTGGTTTTATAGTAAATCGTCAGTTGTATCCTCTGATTTTTGTCTGTAGGGATAACGTTTCTATTAACTATCTTTCAGGACCCTTTCCTCCGTTTTATGAGCTGTGGAAAAGAAGTTCCTGTAAAATAGTCTAATAGGGGGTATAGGTGTTGTGTTAGTTGTCTCTTCAGAGGTTGCATGGCTTTTCACTTTCCTTCTTATGATGTCTTCGATGAAACCATTGGAGAAGCCGTTATTGACTAGAACCTGCCTTACCCTACAGAGTTCTTCGTCGACTTGCTTCCATTCTGAGCTGTGGCTGAGAGCACGGTCGACGTATGCGTTAACAACACTCCTCTTGTACCTGTCGGGGCAGTCGCTGTTGGCATTTAGGCACATTCCTATGTTTGTTTCCTTAGTGTAGACTGCAGTGTGGAAACCTCCGCCCTTTTCCATGACTGTTACATCTAGAAAAGGCAGCTTCCCATCCTTTTCCGTCTCGTAAGTGAAACGCAGCACGGAACTCTGCTCAAATGCCTCCTTCAGCTCCTGCAGATGTCTGACATCAGGTACCTGTGTAAAAATGTCGTCAACATACCTGCAGTATATGGCCGGTTTCAAGTTCATGTCGACTAAGACTTTTTGCTCGATGGTACCCATGTAGAAGTTTGCAAACAGGACACCTAGGGGAGAACCCATGGCGACCCCATCTACTTGCTTATACATGTGCCCATCCGGGCTCAAGAAGGGTGCCTCTTTAGTACAAGCTTGGAGTAGTTTCCTCAGAATACTTTCTGGCATGTCAAGAGGAGTACAGGCTGGATCACGATACACTCTGTCGGCTATCATTCCGATTGTCTCGTCCACAGGTACGTTGGTAAACAGCGATTCTACGTCCAACGAGGCTCTTATCCCTGTGGCCCGTGTGCCCCGCAGTAAGTCCACAAATTCCTTTGGAGACTTCAGGCTGAAGGCGCAAGGAACATAAGGAGTCAGCAGGCCGTTGAGTCGCTTCGCCAGTCTGTACGTGGGTGTGGGTATCTGGCTAATGATTGGCCGAAGTGGGTTTCCAGGCTTGTGCGTCTTGACATTTCCATACGCATATCCAGGTTTATATTCCCCAATGATCTTTGGCAGGTGGAGTCCGGATTTCTTGGCGTTCACAGTTTCGATCAGTTTGTTGACCTTTGCTTTTAATTCGGCTGTAGTGTCCTAAGGGACACTAAGTTCCAAAGGGTAACGAAGGACACTACAGCCGAATTCAGGGACCATTCAGGCTTGTTCGCATTTGTGTTCCTCACGTGTGCCCCAAAGAATGAGGTGATTTGGTAAAATGCTATGCCCAAGATTACTATCCGAGTGCCGGCGGTGGGGTGGTTCAAATAGCCTCGGCTATCACCTCATTTTGTCCGGTCGTGATGGTCAAGTGGATTAAGGCGTCTTGTACATACCAGTTGCGTTGCTTCTGGGAGTATGAGTTCGAGTCACTTCTGGGGTGTGAGTTTTCAGTTGCATATTGTCCTGGGGACCATTCAGGCTTGTTCGCATTTGTGTTCCTCACGTGTGCCCCAAAGAATGAGGTGATTTGGTAAAATGCTATGCCCAAGATTACTATCCGAGTGCCGGCGGTGGGGTGGTTCAAATAGCCTCGGCTATCACCTCATTTTGTCCGGTCGTGATGGTCAAGTGGATTAAGGCGTCTTGTACATACCAGTTGCGTTGCTTCTGGGAGTATGAGTTCGAGTCACTTCTGGGGTGTGAGTTTTCAGTTGCATATTGTCCTGGGGACCATTCAGGCTTGTTCGCATTTGTGTTCCTCACGTGTGCCCCAAAGA
The DNA here is from genome assembly GCF_020424385.1 of Procambarus clarkii. Classification (NCBI taxonomy): domain Eukaryota; kingdom Metazoa; phylum Arthropoda; class Malacostraca; order Decapoda; family Cambaridae; genus Procambarus; species Procambarus clarkii. The sequence continues at coordinate 11,232,863 of NC_059649.1, read as the reverse complement.
ATGAGGTGATTTGGTAAAATGCTATGCCCAAGATTACTATCCGAGTGCCGGCGGTGGGGTGGTTCAAATAGCCTCGGCTATCACCTCATTTTGTCCGGTCGTGATGGTCAAGTGGATTAAGGCGTCTTGTACATACCAGTTGCGTTGCTTCTGGGAGTATGAGTTCGAGTCACTTCTGGGGTGTGAGTTTTCAGTTATATATATATATATATATATATATATATATATATATATATATATATATATATATATATATATATATATATATATTATACGGGTACCAAGCCATACCTTAGAGTGTAGAGGAGAGCACACGCTTACTGCTTCCCTCTGAGTGTGTGTGCACTTGCGCCCTGACACCCAGATACACGCTACATAGTCACCAGTCACCCAGGCCATGAGAGTACCTGCCCCCTAGTCACCTAGGCAGCTATGCCACACACTTATACCGTGTCACCTCTGTAATAATGGCAGCACCTTGTCACCCGAGCCATGATGACCCTGTGTGTCTACCTCACCTGACACTTACCCACACCTGGGTGTGGGTAAGTGGGTCTGATGTTGGGTCATCATGACCCAACATCAAACCATTTATCAAAATTGTGACTCACGTAATGTATAAAGCAATATACACCCTGGCCGTCCCCCTCTCCCCCGCCTCTCCCCCCCACACTGAAGATTACACACACCTTGGCACTTTGATACACCTTGGCATCCACGAACAGAACTGACGTCCGGCATGGGCATGACGCTCAAGGGCCATAAATAGTGCCCCATACCCTCTGGAATCTGCTGGTGAGGAGGTGGTCGTGTTCTTAAGCCAGATCACGTACCTTTCTGGTTACAAGATCACGTACCCTTGTGGCTACAAGATCACGTACCCTTGTGGCTACAAGATCACGTACCCTTGTGGCTACAAGATCACGTACCCTTGTGGCTACAAGATCACGTACCCTTGTGGCTACAAGATCACGTACCCTTGTGGCTACGAGATCACGTACCCTTGTGGCTACAAGATCACGTACCCTTGTGGCTACAAGATCACGTACCCTTGTGGCTACAAGATCACGTACCCTTGTGGCTACAAGGATCAGACGGTGCGGGGTCACACTTGCACATTTTTAGCGGTATCGACTGGTCCGTTAAAAATGCGGCGAATTAGTCAAAAATTAAAGCATTGAGGTATTGATGTTTTTTGGGCATTGGCCTCCTAAAGTTAAGTAGGTTGCTTGGGGTGCGGACCTTTCTGGTTGGGTAAAACAGTTGCAAATTTTACGGAGTGTGGAGTAAAAAAGTGTAGTGTACCTCCCTACAGTAGTAACACTTGGCTTGGCTACCAGCTCGGGGCTTCAAGACTCCTGCTGGATTCGGTAGCATCTCGGGTAGTATAATCTTTACCGTGTCGTGGTCCAGGGGTAAGGTTCGCGTCTGGAAGTTTCCAGGACGCTGGTTCGATGCACGTCCTGCTCCAGTGATGTTCTCATTGACATGTCTCTGACGGAACATTGACATGTCAGCCGGAGCCGGTCGGAGCCGGTCGCCCAAGCGGACAGCACATTGGACTTGTGATCCTGTGGTCCCGGGTTCGATCCCGGGAGCCGGCGAGAAACAATGGGCAGAGTTTCTTTCACCCTATGCCCCTGTTACCTAGCAGTAAAATAGGTACCTGGGTGTTAGTCAGCTGTCACGAGCTGCTTCCTGGGGGTGGAGGCCTGGTCGAGGACCGGGCCGCGGGGACACTAAACCCCCGAAATCATCTCAAGATAACCTCAAGACATGTCTCTGACGGAACATTGGCATGTCTCTGACGGAACATTGACATGTCTCTGATGGAACATTGACATGTCTCTGACGGAACATTGACATGTCTCTGACGGAACATTGACATGTCTCTGACGGAACATTGGCATGTCTCTGACGGAACATTGGCATGTCTCTGACGGAACATTGACATGTCTCTGACGGAACATTGACATGTCTCTGACGGAACATTGACATGTCTCTGACGGAACATTGACATGTCTCTGACGGAACATTGACATGTCTCTGACGGAACATTGACATGTCTCTGACGGAACATTGACATGTCTCTGACGGAACATTGACATGTCTCTGACGGAACATTGACATGTCTCTGACGGAACATTGACATGTCTCTGACGGAACATTGGCATGTCTCTGACGGAACATTGACATGTCTCTGACGGAACATTGACATGTCTCTGACGGAACATTGACATGTCTCTGACGGAACATTGACATGTCTCTGACGGAACATTGACATGTCTCTGACGGAACATTGACATGTCTCTGACGGAACATTGGCATGTCTCTGACGGAACATTGGCATGTCTCTGACGGAACATTGGCATGTCTCTGACGGAACATTGACATGTCTCTGACGGAACATTGGCATGTCTCTGACGGAACATTGGCATGTCTCTGACGGAACATTGACATGTCTCTGACGGAACATTGACATGTCTCTGACGGAACATTGGCATGTCTCTGACGGAACATTGGCATGTCTCTGACGGAACATTGACATGTCTCTGACGGAACATTGGCATGTCTCTGACGGAACATTGGCATGTCTCTGACGGAACATTGGCATGTCTCTGACGGAACATTGACATGTCTCTGACGGATGCTAATGTGAAGTTGGGATTCACTTGGATCCCAAATAAACTAGTGTTCTCGTGGCTCGATATCCGAACGAACCGAAGCAATTGAAACTGTGGGAAGATTGACTGTTTTATGCTGCTATGGTCAAAGTATGATATTATAAAATAGTAATTTTTCATATTACTATAATAATTTTTATTTTCACATTTTATTTTTTTAAAACTTTTAGCCTGCCGTATCTGGCGGGGATTACCAAAATCAGTCATGGGGGTCAATATGTGACTGTGGTACACTGTTCTCTCTTGAATTTTGACAACTCCAATCAGTCTATGCCCGTCCCGTACCTCAGATCGTTCACCCGGCAAAATTGAATGAGGTCAGCCCCAAGTGTATGGCCTCCATCCTTGGACAGACTTACAAGCATAATCTCTTATAGATATAGAGTAGCCTTGTTGTGCAGCTGCTGGTAGTACTGCCACTACCACGCACCACCATTACCACCTTGGTCACTACCACCACCACCACCAGTATTACCACCACTACCATTATTACTTCTGATACTACCACCACCATTACTCCTGCTACCACCACCACGACCCGGGGTACCTTGGTGTCCCCATTAACGACCCTGGGTACCTTTCTACTCTCAAGAGGAGACTGGGAGAAATTAAAGCCCTTGTGAGTCCAGGTTGGTGTCAATCATGGAATTAACGTGAGACTTGCTAGAATGTTTTATGTATCATTTATACGCCCTGTGATTGACTACAATGCTCTACATCTCACACTGTATACAGACAAAGAGCTAAAATCTCTCGAAACCTTGCAAAATGACGGTATGCTTCTCATCCTTGGGGCTCCAAAGTCCACGAGAATAGCTAATATGAGAGCTGAGTTAAAATTACCTACCATAAGTGAGAGAATTTTGTCCATTAGCACAGTTTTCGGCGTGAAGGCATTGAGTAGATCTAGACAACACATGAAGTTTCAAGCTAAACTTTCTAATATACTACTCACCTGAGGTCTATAGAAGAACAACGAAACCTAACTATACATTTTGGTTCTACAAGGTGGCCAACTCCATGAAAATATTATGTACCCAACTCGGTTAATGATTAATCAACCAATTACTCCATGGGATAACTGGGATCTATCAGTTGATTTTGTAAATGCATCCAAGAAAGATAGTGTGCACTCTACATTATTAAAACAGTTAACACTGAAAAGCATCACTGAGAGTACTCAGAGTATGGGTAACGATGTGTATCAGTGCTATACCGACGGCTCTGTAGAAGAAGGTGGACGATGTACCGGATGCGCATGTAGTATATTTGAACAATCTTCTCTCGTACATACAGCAATGAAGCGCGTCAATGACTGGGCAAGTACACCTCAAACCGAACTTGCAGGCATATACCTTGCCCACTGAATTTTTAAAAGGCAAAGGCAGTGGACTGATATATTGTGACTCGTAGAGTGCACTCCTGGCATTGAACGCACATAGTAACACCCCAGAAAATAGTGATATTCGAATGAATGTTTTAGCTGCTAAAGAAAACAGATTTGAAATTAAATAACTATGTTTACCATCACATGTTGGCATCTCAAGGCATGACACTGTTGATATGCTTGCTAAGTCAGCCTGCAGAAAACCAGTGGTAGAAATTGATATGGGTATTTCATTAGCAGTGACAAAGAGAATACTTAAAACAAATATCTAAAGATCTCATCGACCTAACAAATTCTCAAAGACCTGAAAGTTGTAGCATAAAATATTATGATAGATATCGTAAGGAGACATTCACATATGGGACTAATAGAACAAGAACCCGGCAATGTGATGTTATAGTGGCCAGAATACGCTTATGATGTAGACGTATCTGGCAGCTTTCTCAAAACCCAAATGTCGAGTACACAATGTGTCAACTTTGTAAAAGAGAAAACATGCACTCCTTTGAACATTATATTGTAGAATGTCCCATATTGACTGACTTTCGCCCTCCTGAGCTGAGGTATACTGAACTCTGTAACTACTATATGAATATTGGAACATTTAATGATATATTGAACTTGTACACAAAATTGACCATGTAATGTATCAGTTATACAATGTATGTATGTGATGTCACTATATAACCTGAGCTTGTAAAAGCATCTTAATCACCTTCAGTGGTTAAGTGCTTAATAACACACTAGTTTCTCTATCAGCTATCTCACCCTCTTAGAGTAGGAGAGTCATAAATGTATGTATGGGTGTATAAGTGTGTATATGTACATGTGTGTGTGTGTGTGTATGTATATGTTTGTGTATAAAGCATACGTGGAAGCTGATCAGAATGACATTTCTCCTTTGTAAATTCACATTAATGACACTATGTAAAAGACACATCGAACACTTTATGTAGGGCAGACGTAACTCTGCGTATCTATGTATTTATGTCTGCAGGTAAGATTAACATTTTAAAAGCACTACAATCACCTTCTGTGGTTGATTGTTCAATAAATCACTGAACTATATGTTTAACACTTCTCTCACCCTGTCCATGGAGGACATGTATATATGCTGGTTAGCATTGTAAATGTGTGGCCACGTCTGTGGTAGAAACGAACATAACTAACGCGTCCTATCATTGCATCCCGACATCCGTGGTTGGCGAGGTAGATCTTGTGAATAATTGTAGCGTGTTGCAGCAAGCTTCTCCCTTGACCTTTCATAGGCTCGTGTCAGCTGTCAGTCGCAAGTCAATAGCTCACCCTGTGAATATGGAAATTGATGTGACTTTGTCTCAGAGGTGCTGAAGGAATAAGAGTACTACCACTACTACCATCCCTACCACCATTACCACTACTACCACCCCAGCCACCATTACCACCACCACCACCACTACTACCACTACTACCATAACCACTACCACCACCCATACTACCATTACCACTACTACCACCTTTACCATTCCCACTACTACCACCTCTACCACCATTACCACTACCTTCATCACCACCCCTACCACCCATTCCACCACAATTACTATATTTTATATTAATACTAGTGAGATAACTGTGTATTAATTCTAGTATTTCATCCTGTAACTACACTTGGGTAATTACAGGTAATTACACGAATGTGGAGCAAAGCTAAGTATGTGCAACCCGTCCTCGACTCAAGTCTTACATCCAGCGGTCGACCTTACAGACGAATTCATAAATGTTTACATGCTGTTCATTCAAAACGGGACTTTTCTCAAATATAAATTAATATTATGATATATTAGCATAGTGTGCATATATAGACATAGTTTAGGTTAGGTATTTAGGTTCTGTTGGCGATTATTTGTACTTGTAGTAAGTGGGGTGAATCATTTTCCATTTTCAGCGTTGTGGTTCGAACAAAAGGCGTCAGTGAAGCACTTGATCCGGAAGTGTTCGAACGAAATCAGTTGAGTCGTGTGTAAACCGTTTTTCATTCACAAACAGGGGATTTGGCGGGTGCATGGAATCACTTTTGTGTCTTTGTTTGGAGGACGGGCTGGTATGTGACGCTAGCTTTTGCTTGAACCCAGTTTAAGTACTGTGAATAAAACAATGAATGAGTAAGAGAGAGTTCAGCGGAGTCTTGGGAATGAATGTCGGAGTGGGCAATTAAGAAAAATTGTAAGAGATAAAAATGTATGCGAGCGCCCAACATCAACCTGTGGAGGTAAACAAGGTCGTTGGTGTTTGTTGATGCATGTCACGTGAATGGGGGACAGGGGGGGGGGATGGAGGTTCTCTACCATCTTCTCAGACTCCTCAGAATGTTTTTAACTAAATCACGACTGTCATCACAATCTGCAGATCCTCGCAAGTATAGCTTCGCGTTTCAAAGGTTCAGGCATTGAACTTTGTCTAACCTCCCCTCCCCTCGGAAGGGATAGGCACTTAGTGAGGAGATAAAAGCATTGTGAACATCGTTACCTATCCTGTCTTCCATCTTCCATCCTCCTGAGCTCTCCGATTTTCTTATCAAGGATCTTCTCAATGGCGATAGACCCAAGGTGGCTCCAAGGAGAGTGCTCTTCACAGCCCTAATGACATGCGGGCAAGACGGATCTTATGGTAGCTATAATGTCTGGGTTGGAAGAGACCACGTCACGCCTGGAAGGGTTCAAGAAGAAACCCAGGCTGGCTTCTTGCTCTTTATTTTTCTGATGTCTTTCAAGAGGTGGTTTAGGGGGACAGCTATAATGCCATCGTCCAAAAACCAGATGTTTAACTCGCTGGACAAGCTTTCGGTGGTTTATTATATATATATATATATATATATATATATATATATATATATATATATATATATATATATATATATATATATATATATATATATATATATATAATATGTGATTCCTAGGGGCACCAGATTGAAGATGGCATGTCAAACGCCTCGTCAGCTTGGTCGACGTCATACCTATGTACTTACATTGAAGGTTACATCCTTCGTGGGGGCAAGTGTACATGTATACAACGCTTGACTGCTGTAGAGGGTTCTCCGTCGGCTTCGGGCTGTTTTTGATAAGGAGTTCGGAAGTCTTCTTGGTTTTGTAGAATATTATCAGGTTTATGTTTTGGTTAGGAGTAGTGCTTTTTACTCCTTTACTCCTAACCAAAACATAAACCTGATAATATTCTACAAAACCAAGAAGACTTCCGAACTCCTTATCAAAACAGCCCGAAGCCGACGGAGAACCCTCTACAGCAGTCAAGCGTTGTATACATGTACACTTGCCCCCACGAAGGATGTAACCTTCAATGTAAGTACATAGGTATGACGTCGACCAAGCTGACGAGGCGTTTGACATGCCATCTTCAATCTGGTGCCCCTAGGAATCACATGAGACAAGCCCACGACATTACTCTAACCAGAGAAATGTTGAACAAGAATACCTGCATATAAATATATATATATATATATATATATATATATATATATATATATATATATATATATATATATATATATATATATATAAAACCAGGGATATACTGAACAATTCGAAACGTTATGTTTTTTATATATATATATATATATATATATATATATATATATATATATATATATATATATATATATATATATATATATATATATATATATATATATATTTGATGGTTACAAGATATACATGGGTTGATACAAAAATAATAATGCAAAAAGGTGCTTAAAGGTTATGGATCTCTTGAAGAACACAACAATGGGAAACATTGATGAATGTCACAGACGGGTTCGATCATTGTTGCAAGTCAAACACTTCTTCGAATTCCTCTGAAGTTGGACTAGTGCCCAAGACGCAACAGGCATTTCCCCTCTGAATCGCAACACTGAGGCGCTGGAACAAGAAACTTTTTGCTCTCTGGTCTTTTGTAGCGCTGATCAATTTGTCCCCCAATTCCTTCAGGAACTTCAATGCACATTTTCCCCACGAACCGAGGGTCTCCGAGCCGATCGGAACAAAGCTGTAGCAGTGTGCTAGACCTCTGTATTTAATAATTTTCTGCGATTCCCTGAAAGAAGCAGCACCACCGCTTTCACGTGTGCTGTAGTGGAGGTAGGTACTGGCCAGTGTGGCAGCGCACGTGTAGTCCCATACCACTTGCTTACCATCCTTCCAAGGTAGCAAGGTGACCCCATCAGGGCGCTTCTGAGGGTCGTTAGGTCTGGATAAGTGTGGTTCTCTTTGTGCCGGGCAGCGGGCTGTGGCGAGGCTCCTCTTGATGATGTCGTTGACTTCTTCATGTCTTGCAATTTTACCCTGTGATTTACGACATACCAGACCATGACGACCATATTGGTCTGCCATCGCAGTTCCGCAGATGCACCTATGTTCGGTGAGGATGGGGGCGGCAAGGCGAAGGGCAACTCCAATGCGGAGAGCGTCATGACTGAGGCGAGTTCCCAGGGCTGCATTGGGCACAGCAAATAAAAAATCCCCGGCGTGGGGTGCTGTTACCGCTAGGAGGCGGGCTTTGTTTTCAGCATCAGCGTTGTCAATCATTGCTGTGACAGTCTTTTCCATTATGGGGCTATCCCAGTGGGCCTGCTTGTGGTCTTTTGGGACTTGTGGTCGGGGTTGAGGGTGTGCAATGGTGTCCCATTGTCTGGCTGCTTCGATGAACGTTTGATCATGAGTTCCCGCTGTCTCTCTCATACGCTCTGGTAGGATGTGCCCTATATATATATATATATATATATATATATATATATATATATATATATATATATGTCGTACCTAGTAGCCAGAACGCACTTATCAGCCTACTATGCAAGGCCCGATTTGCCTAATAAGCAAAATTTTCCTGAAATAATATATTTTCTCTAATTTTTTTCTTATGAAATGATAAAGCTACCCATTTCATTATGTATGAGGTCAATTTTTTTTATTGGAGTTAAAATTAACGTAGATATATGACCGAACCTAACCAACCCTCCCTAACCTAACCTAACCTATCTTTATAGGTTAGGTTAGGTTAGGTAGCCGAAAAAGTTAGGTTAAGTTAGGTTAGGTAGGTTAGGTAGTCGAAAAACAATTAATTCATGAAAACTTGGCTTATTAGGCAAATCGGGCCATGCATAGTAGGCTGATAAGTGCGTTCTGGCTACTAGGTACGACATATATATATATATATATATATATATATATATATATATATAATAAATATGTAAATATAAATATATAATATAGGGGTACCACCTCTGGTGCAATTGTAGAGACCCACATCCTCGATGAAGAAAATAGAGAGTATTCAGAGAAGACCTTGTGTATTCTCACTGAACACTTTAATCTTTTCTTCTCCTACCACCCCTATTATTTTTTTATATATTTTATTTTATTTTAATGCTACAGTTTACAGAGAACACACACGTATATATAATAATATAACAATCAATGTTCTAAGACCTCGTCCAACTCCTCGGAGGTTGGGTGCGTACCCAGGATACAGCACTGGCCGCTCGTGAGTCTTTAGTTTTCCCAGTGAGTTCCTCGCCCAACCTCCTTTAAGAACTTAAGTGCACATTTACCCCAGGCGCCCAGAGTCTCAGAGCCTATTGGCACGAACCTGTTACAACGTTCTACGTCTCTGTACTTGTTGGTTTTCTGGGTCTCCCTGAAGGTGGCTGCCCCACCTCCCTCAACTTTGCTGTAATGTATATAGGTATCAGCCAATGTAGAAGCACAAGTGTAATCCCACACGACCTGTTTACCTTCCATGGCTGCAGGGTGACTCCATCTGGGCGTTTTTGACTGTTGTCAGGTCTGCACAACTGAGGTTCCCTTTGTGCTGGACACCCAGCTGAAGCCAAACTTCTCTTGATGATGTCATTGACTGCTTCATGTCTGGCAATCTTTCCCTGTGTCTTACGACAGATGAGACCACGGCTGCCGTATTGGTCTGCCCGAGCATGGCCGCAAATACACCGGTGCTCGGTGGAGATAGGGGCTGCAAGGCGCAGGGCAACACCAATACTTAGGGCCCGATGGTCCAGGCGGGTGCCCAAGGCAGAATTAGGGACTGCCAACAGGAAGTCCCCGGCATGGGGGGCTTGTACAGCTAGGAGACGCGCTCTGCCCTTCTCAGATGCTGCCTCCAGCAATGCTTTAGGGATGTTCTCCACTATGGGGCTATCCCATTTGACCTGTTTACCGTCGTTTAGAAAAGTTCGTCGAGGGTGTGAATTGGCAAGTGTGTCCCACTGACCAGCTCCTTCCTCAAATTTAAGATCATGAATCCCAATGGAGTGCCTAAGGTAATCTGGTAATATTTCATTCACTAATTCACTTGTAGCACTGGTCGAGGATAAGAATGCCAGCAATGCTAACTGTGTTGCCTTGCGAATCAACCTGGCCTCTTAAAAAGAACGTCGCTTTTGGCCGTTTACCAGTATGGCCGAAAGTGGATGTAATTTGAAAATGAAAAAAAAATGAAAATAAATTTGGGATTTTTTTTTTTCAACAACAGTAAGTTAAGGGTCCTCTGATAGGTTAGGTAGGCAGGAAAGTCTCATAAAGTTGCAGAACAGTATGAAAAACTTTAATGGAATGTTGCCTCTTCTAAGCTTGCCGAGTAGGCCGGACGACTCAAACAGAAAACGGAACAGTACGTCAGTTTTGTGAGTCGATTTCATTTCTAATTACGTCCAAATTTGGCCATAGCGCGCATACGAGCGAAAAGTGACGTTATTTTTAAGAGGACGCGTTGTGCGAATACCTATACCCCCGAGTCTAACTGGGAGCGTTGCTTAGTCACACTGCAGGGAGAGGTTTAACACTTTCATAGTTATCGACTTTAGGAGTGAATCATATTCCGTTAATTTTGAGCTGTCGAAGGAGGGAGCACAGTTGAGGAAATAGGTAAATCTGGGCAAAGCCAGGCACCTTGTAAGAAGGTACAAAGCATCGTGAGCGTCCAAAGCCCCTATTCTTCACTCCATCCTCCTCAGGTCGTTCAGCTTTTCTTCGAGGACTACCTCAATGGCGCTCGAGCCCAGAGGTGCTCCTAGCAGCACACTGTTGGTGGGAGCGGTCACTGGGACTCATGGCAATAAGATTCGTACTGCATCTATGATTGGTTGGCTGGATGAGACCACCCATCCCTAGGGACCTGACCACCCATCCCTAGGGACCTGACCACCCATCCCTAGGGACCTGACCACCCATCCCTAGGGACCTGACCACCCATCCCTAGGGACCTGACCACCCATCCCTAGGGACCTGACCACCCATCCCTAGGGACCTGACCACCCATCCCTAGGGACCTGACCACCCATCCCTAGGGACCTGACCACCCATCCCTAGGGACCTGACCACCCATCCCTAGGGACCTGACCACCCACCCCCAGGGACCTGACCACCCACCCCCAGGGACCTGACCACCCATCCCTAGGGACCTGACCACCCATCCCTAGGGACCTGACCACCCACCCCCAGGGACCTGACCACCCACCCCCAGGGACCTGACCACCCACCCCCAGGGACCTGACCACCCACCCCCAGGGACCTGACCACCCACCCCCAGGGACCTGACCACCCACCCCCAGGGACCTGACCACCCACCCCCAGGGACCTGACCACCCACCCCCAGGGACCTGACCACCCACCCCCAGGGACCTGACCACCCACCCCCAGGGACCTGACCACCCATCCCTAGGGAGAGGTGTAACTAGGACAAGAGATAAAGTAATCAAGAAAAATCCAGAAGAAACAAGAGGTCAGAACATAAATACAAGTTTAGACTTTTAATCATTTTAATTGATACCAGCGAAGGTTTCCTTTAGTTAAGGACATTTAGACCTCTAATTTCCTTTTATTACCGCTCTGGTTCCCAAGAGCGCCGCCTCCAGCTTCTTAGTCCTCCAACACAATTTAGAATTAAGAACTGCCGATCTTCATGGCACCACACGAATACAAATATATATTTTTGTAATGGGGTAAATGCCGATGTTTCTAGTCAATCACTGGGAGTTTTTGGTCAGTATTTTCCCTTGAGGGTGCAGCCAGGGGTCCGTCTCGCCTGTCTGTCTTGCTCATTATTCCATTTCTGAATTGTAAAACTACTTAGATTTTTTTATGTAGTGCATTGTGATGACAGACGTGCGTTGAATACCAAAAATATTGCGGGAGGGGAGTTGGGGGGGGGGGTGGAGTGTTTCAAGCGTGAGTTAGACATGTATACCAATGAGTTTAGGTGGGTCTGAATAGGAGCTGTGCCTCGTATGGGTCCAGAGGCCGCATGCGGTTGTTCTGTGCTTCGTATGTTCTTATCCTGTGTGTTAATATACAGCTTGGCGGTGTAGTGATGCTCCTCCACGTGTGCTCCTCCACGTGTGCTCCTCCACGTGTGCTCCTCCACTTGTAAATATTTCATTAACAGATAAATACCAGGGTGCTGCTGTTGACGGTCAACGGTATTATATTCTCGCGCCTGTTGTCCCTTCCCCGTCCGCTGCGGTGTTGGCGACGTCATTTCTGTCTAACCATCTGTTTGGGCTCTTGCTGCTAGTCGACGATATGCTGAAGTATGCTACTTGGGTATTATATGTGTGTATAGCATACACACATGTTCCTACTAAGACTTCTTTGTTGGTAGGTAACAATATCCGGAGCTCCACCTGCCCTATAGGCTGACTATCCACTGACTGGAGCGCCACTCCTGCTCTATGGGTATGACGTCAGAGGCCTAGCTGCTTTGTGATTGGTCAACATTCTAATCATCTATAATTTGAAGGCTGAAACATCGATAACAACAGTGTTGGAGACGTGGTTATCTAACCATAGACAACAGCAGTGTTGGAGACGTGGTTATCTAGCCATAGACAACAGCAGTGTTGGAGACGTGGTTATCTAACCATAGACAACAGCAGTGTTGGAGACGTGGTTATCTAGCCATAGACAACAGCAGTGTTGGAGACGTGGTTATCTAACCATAGACAGCAGCAGTGTTGGAGACGTGGTTATCTAACCATAGACAACAGCAGTGTTGGAGACGTGGTTATCTAACCATAGACAACAGCAGTGTTGGAGACGTGGTTATCTAGCCATAGACAACAGCAGTGTTGGAGACGTGGTTATCTAACCATAGACAACAGCAGTGTTGGAGACGTGGTTATCTAACCATAGACAACAGCAGTGTTGGAGACGTGGTTATCTAACCATAGACAACAGCAGTGTTGGAGACGTGGTTATCTAACCATAGACAACAGCAGTGTTGGAGACGTGGTTATCTAACCATAGACAACAGCAGTGTTGGAGACGTGGTTATCTAACCATAGACAACAGCAGTGTTGGAGACGTGGTTATCTAACCATAGACAACAGCAGTGTTGGAGACGTGGTTATCTAACCATAGACAACAGCAGTGTTGGAGACGTGGTTATCTAACCATAGACAACAGCAGTGTTGGAGACGTGGTTATCTAACCATAGACAACAGCAGTGTTGGAGACGTGGTTATCTAACCATAGACAACAGCAGTGTTGGAGACGTGGTTATCTAACCATAGACAACAGGAGTAGTGCGGGCGGGAGTATAGAAGGTGGTGCCGAGGATTTATTTACCGTGGCCTTCACTGATCTCTTATTGCTGCTTCACCGAGCTAAGTATAGAGGGCGACACACACACACACACACACACACACACACACACACACACACACACACACACACACACCAGCTGCTGCTTTGTTTACACACGGCACACCCTCCTTTTTTCTTTATATTATTAACAGGAGCTGGCACCGTTGGTAGGGTGAGTGGGGGGGGGGGGGAGGGGAGGCAGGCGGGTAGCGGAGGCAAGAGGAATCTGGTTTCATGTACATGGTGTTTAGAGTGTGTTTAAAAACCTAACAAGTTATGGGACACCTTGTGTATGAGATTTTGTGTGTGAATGTGCCCGGGAGTGCATTTATTTCCATCTTAAAAGAGATTTTAAGTAAAGTTTTTAAGCCAAGAGCGGAAGACACACTTGAGATTCATCTTCTCGTGTTCGAGCCAATACCCCACCTAGCTCGCTGCCTTACACAAATGGTGCGTTACTCTCCATTTGATCTACAACTCTACATATTTCAGCTCTCGCACACATACCTGCATCTTCGCACTTATGGACAGATATGACTCCTTTAGATACAAGAGTAACATTAGTAAACTTACCAATTAAACTAGGATATAAGTTGTAATAATTCACACAAAGAAGCAGACTCGGATAGAATTTCAAAACGATAAGAAAATTGACAAGAGGCAGTTTTGTGTTGACAAATATAACTTTCTAAGCCTGCGTAAAGAAAACGGAGGTACCTATAAATAGCTAATCATTATTGAAATTGCTAAATTAAATTGTAATAAGGATGTGAGTCATAATTAGTTGGAATATAAAGCAATGAAGACCAGTTGATAAGAGGTGTAACTGAGGCCAGTAGAGAACAGAGGTTTACAGTGAGAAACATTACTAACCAACCTAACCTCTACTGATGAGCCTCACCTATATTTAACCTTTACTCCCTGCTTGTATTATGTTGTACAGTTCTGGCCACCACACAGTTCTTATTATTGTATGGTAAAAAAAACTTATTATACATTACATTTAAAAGCTTTGAGTAAGAGAGATATAGTCCAAATATAAATGCAGTTTTAGACCTGAAACAATTTAATTTGATGTTTTCATGGTCTGGAGATTTATTGAAAAAGTTACTAAGTAACGTTATAGAAGCCAATTCACTCTTAATTTTCTATCATAAGCTGTATAAGTACAGAGGTGCCTATGAGAGATATACTATGGACGAATTATTAATTCCTTCAAAATATTAGTTTTAACTTTCTCTTCAGGGTTTAGTACGCTTTTTGAATGCTCTCTGAACCCACATTTAGGTAGGGTTTAATGCTCTCTGAACCCACATTTAGGTAGAGTTTAATGCTCTCTGAACCCACATTTAGGTTGGGTTTAATGCTCTCTGAACCCACATTTAGGTAGAGTTTAATGCTCTCTGAACCCACATTTAGGTTGGGTTTAATGCTCTCTGAACCCACATTTGGGTAGAGTTTAATGCTCTCTGAACCCACATTTAGGTAGAGTTTAATGCTCTCTGAACCCACATTTGGGTAGAGTTTAATGCTCTCTGAACCCACATTTGGGTAGAGTTTAATGCTCTCTGAACCCACATTTAGGTAGAGTTTAATGCTCTCTGAACCCACATTTAGGTAGAGTTTAATGCTCTTTGAACCCACATTTAGGTAGAGTTTAATGCTCTCTGAACCCACATTTAGGTAGGGTTTAATGCTCTCTGAAGCAACCTTTGCACTTTAGCATTTAATGCTTCTTGTATCTGTTTACGTTGGAGGAGTTCCATGATGCACCAGTTGTCTTCTATATAGTATGTTTTGCTTCTTATTATTTATGTAAGTCTTGGCTCTCACAGGCTGCTTGTGTATGTAAGAGTTTGTGTTCACTGGGGTGTCAGCATGGTAGCGGCACACCTGTTTCTGCCACACCTGTTGCACGTCAACGCTAGCCGCTCATGCCACACCTGTCCCACTTCAACATTAGCGGTTTCTGCCATACCTGTCTCACGGCGACGCTAACTGGTCCTGTTACACCTGTCTCTCTTGCATATAATACAAAGTTAATGAGGAGACTAAGAACTGAAAGAGGACCCTAGGACGCTGCAAGGAGTCCTTAAGAAATTTCAGGAGTGGAGGCTAAATGGCTGCTGGAATTCAATCCAAATAAGTGTAAAGTAATGGAAATGGGTAAGGGAGAATGGAAACCTGTATTTAATGCAAGACAGTTACAAGAAACAATAGTAGAGAGAAACCAGGGAGTAGACTTGCTTCCAACACTAACAGCAGAAGCTCGTGTGAACAGGGTAATAACAGCATTAACATATAGGAAGTTAGTGAACATAAGAACGTCATTTAAGTGTTTAAACAAGGAGGCTTTTAATTCCATAAATACTGTCTGTTAAGCCATTACTTGAGTATGCAGCTCCAGCATGGAACCCACTCCTTGTGAAGAATTACGAAAGCGTGAGAAAGTTCAGAGGTTTTGAACTAGATTAGTATGAGAATTGATAAACCTCAGCCGTGAGGACAGGTTATGAGAGAGCCTCATAACCTTAGACGAGAGAAGAAACAGAGGGGATATGATAACTACGTACCAGATCTTAAGGGGAATATATAAAGTGGATAAAGGAAACCTATTTAAATTCAAAAGAGGTAGAACAAGAGGACGCCGGTGGGAGCTGGGTATATAACAAGAGTCTTGAGATGTAAGGAATCTGTCGTTCCCTGTGGGGATGGTCGGCAAGTGGAGAACATTGAAGGAAGAGGTTGTTGAAGCCAATTCCATCCACATCCTTAACAAGAGAGATGATGAAAATGTTACTACCGAGAGAGGTGATTAGCGCGCCAGGTACGAATGGCTGGGAGCCGGGGTATAAAGAGCTCCCTCTGCCACACCTGTCACACGTCACTGCTAGTGGCTCCTCTGCCACACCTGTCACACGTCACTGCTAGTGGCTCCTCTGCCACACCTGTCACACGTCACTGCTAGTGGCTCCTCTGCCACACCTGTCACACGTCACTGCTAGTGGCTCCTCTGCCACACCTGTCACACGTCACTGCTAGTGGCTCCTCTGCCACACCTGTCACACGTCACTGCTAGTGGCTCCTCTGCCACACCTGTCTCACGTCAACACTGTTGCCTGTAGGATACATCTTGGAAAGACCAAGATGTCAGGGAAACCTTGGTAAGAATCTGAACTTTCTATGGATCACTCCACTATGTGATTCTGTCTGAATCACCAAGCGGAATTATGACGCGGAAATGTATGGTTGGGAGGGAGGGAGGGAGGGAGGGAGAGAGAGAGGAAGGAAGGAAGGGAGGGAGGGAGGGCGAGAGTGAAGAAGAGAATTAGAGAGAGAGAGAGAGAGCGCGAGCATGAACATTTTATTCAGTCATTTTACGTATGAATTTCACTGTTTACAATGTGTAATCTATTACCACAAAATTACAAGGTCAATGCTCGTCCTATACTTCGCCCTACAATAAAGTGTGTGTTGTAATTAAGCCTATGCAGTTTCCCTGGGTTAATTATATATACCTCTCATAATTGGACAAACCATCCCCTTGTTACAGCAGTTCGCGTGAAACAACACAAGCAGATGTAATTGTTTAATAAGGACTTTACGAAATTCAAACAGACTAATTGGGGTTCATTTGATATTTAAAGTTCATATGTTCATATTCCCTCTTGGTAGAGTGACGGCCACACATGTTGCAGGTCAGCGTCGCCCCTCACACCACCACCTCAGCGGCGCCCTCGGGAGACGTTATGAGGGGCGACGCCCCCCTCACAACACGTCAGCATGGAACTCCTCCACTACGTCCCAGTCTCTCTCTCACTGGTGTTGGTGTGCGTGATGTCTCTCTTACTGGCCCCAGCATGCCGCCCGCTCACCTCTGCTATCATAAACTGTTTCTAACTCATCTCTGATTCTGATTTGTGGGTCGTCAAGCCATCGTTTCTTCGTGAGCAGTGAGACGAAGCCCAGGTCAACGTCGCCACTATTAATATGGCTTAATACCAGGTTGTCTAGTTGGTGAGGTAGTGACTTGAGTGTGGTTTGTTAAGTGGTGTTTATGATGGTGGTGGAGGCTGCGTAGGTTGTTACTGGGGGTGGCGGGGGTGAAAGTGAAGCAGAGGGTTTCGACCTTTCTTCTTTGACACCCTTGACAACACTCCCTCATCCTGATGGCACAGTTAACCTCGCCTGGTTGACAGCTTCACTCCTCCATAACCACCGGCTTTACGCTGACGGGTGGAGCAATAAGTTTACTGAGGGGGAGTACCCAGGGTTGGGGTATACAAGGTAAGGCGTATATAAAGGTATAACCTCGCCTAGCGACATGGGCTGTCTCCGTGTTGACTACCTGTAGCACGGCGTGTGGCCCGCCTGGTGAGTCCACCCACACCACCACCACCATTGAGACAAGTTGTGGCACCAAGCATCCACTTACTCTCATGGTCATCACTTGCATGTACGTGATCTGCACGCCTTTACCTTTTATTTATCAAGTGGGAAGTACGTATCTCCGTACATGATCCAGTGTAACAGGTAGTTTACATGTTGACATCCTGCCTTCCTGGCTTGTGTAAACTGTCTTCGAGGTGGGTACTTTTTGGCAGAATATTAGTTTACATAATGTATGACTGAGAGACAGGTATGAAGTGAGGCAGTCGAGTGAGGGAAGAGTTGTATATTTGTTATGTTTATTTGAAATGTATTTCATCACATTTGTCTGTTAATATTTAATATTAATTTTTTTCTGTTTCAGGTACGTGTCATGTCCTTCACTGTACGGTAAGGTGCACCGCCAGTAACACACACACGTATATACCTTTACATGCATTATATATATATATATATATATATATATATATATATATATATATATATTAATAAGAATTTTATATATCCATGAAGAAGTGGAGAGTTAAGAGTATAGAAGGAGGCGTAAGGGCTCCAAGAAGAATAATAGGATGAGCCAAAACCGTCGCTTTACCGTCCACAGTAAGCGGTTGGGCAATAATGAAAACCTCTGAGAAAACCTTGTGCCCAACACACTGGGCGCATGGAGTGGAGACATACAACATCATGTATGTTATTATAACAAAATTATAATTGTTATCGAGAGAGTGAAACAATAAGCAATATTAGTAATGAAAAATAGTGGAACGAGGGTAAATTGGAGAGAGAAATGACCATGTTACTGAAGCAGTTGTGTACAGTGTTAAAATCAAATACAATAAAAGACTAGTCATTACATTTACCAGCTTATAGTTAGCAAGACGGGACTCATGAGCAGCAGCTGGACTGAGCCAGCACATGCAGGTGAGCACACGCACAGTATCACACCAATAAACACAGCCACATCTGAGGAATGTCTCGTCTTTAATACCAAGAAGCAGCAGAGAGGCGTAACACCCATCAGTCTTCATGTCATTGTGGTAATAAACCTTGAAATGCTGTAATGTGTCCCGTGGGGGCGCCCGCCCCCTGCTGTGTTTTGCTCGCCCGGGCCAGGCGGCCGGGAGGGGCATGGGGGAGGTAGGAGGGAAGGAAAAGGTTGCAAAATCAAATGTGGAAAAGAAGGGGGGATGGGGAAAGAGGAAATGGACCTAAATTTACATAGTCCTCTATTTCTTTAGTAGCTTCGACGTGGACATGAAGCCGGCGGCTTGTGAAACGGTCAAAGGTTCCCCCATTGTTCATGAGGATTTTTTTCCAATTGGAGTTTGAAGGGAATTAACCACTTGGTATTAACTACTGAGGCTGGTAGGGGGAGGGGGTGTAGGCAGGTTGCCTTCAAGTGGACAAAGGGAAGGAGGTCAGAGTGAGTTGATATAGTCTGAAGAATCTCGGGTGTAAAATACAATAAAAACTTGAGGTTGTTGGGTAACTCCTCCAGCACGTACCAACCACTTTGACTGGACGGTAGAGCGACGGTCTCGCTTCAAGCAGGTCGGCGTTCAATCCCCGACCGTCCAAGTGGCTGGACACCATTCCTTTCCTCCCATCCCATCCCAAATCCTTATCCTGACCCCTTCCCAGTGTTATAAAGTAGTAATGACTTGGCGCTTTCCCCTGATAATTACAATTCCTCCAGCACGGAAGGTGTGTGTGTGTGTGTGTGTGTGGGGGGGGGGGGTGATGAAGCCCCTTACCCGGGACTCGAACCCAGAACAAATGAACTGAGCCCAATACGGTACGAATCTCCTATAACTAGAAGGAAAGGTGAACCAGGACGTCAACTTGTAGCAGCTTGTGGAAACACGCCCGTGCCGGGACCAGGAGCTCAAACCCACCGGAATATTTTCATCTTAAACAATGTTAGAGATCAGTACCACGTCAGAATGACATGACGGGCCTACATGACCCGTTGAACCTAATTTACCGATACATAGAAAATGTAGATATTTGTGGGCCGCTACTTTTCATAGCAGGCTGCCTCTGTACCTTTGGTTAGGGTAACGTACAGAACGCGACCCACAGTGGCCAGGCCGGAGCCTTTGTCCAGGCTGTGTGCAGTTGTCACTCCAGCACAAGTGTCTCCCCTCGGAGTGTGGAGTGTCTCCCCTCGGAGTGTGGAGTGTCTCCCCTCGGAGTGTGGAGTGTCTCCCCTCGGAGTGTGGAGTGTCTCCCCTCGGAGTGTGGAGTGTCTCCCCTCGGAGTGTGGAGTGTGTCCCTCGGAGTGTGGAGTGTCTCCCCTCGGAGTGTGGAGTGTCTCCCCTCGGAGTGTGGAGTGTCTCCCCTCGGAGTGTGGAGTGTGTCCCCTCGGAGTGTGGAGTGTCTCCCCTCGGAG
The DNA here is from genome assembly GCF_020424385.1 of Procambarus clarkii. Classification (NCBI taxonomy): domain Eukaryota; kingdom Metazoa; phylum Arthropoda; class Malacostraca; order Decapoda; family Cambaridae; genus Procambarus; species Procambarus clarkii. The sequence goes on along the minus strand of NC_059649.1, from coordinate 11,212,358 downwards.
TGTGGAGTGTCTCCCCTCGGAGTGTGGAGTGTCTCCCCTCGGAGTGTGGAGTGTCTCCCCTCGGAGTGTGGAGTGTCTCCCCTCGGAGTGTGGAGTGTCTCCCCTCGGAGTGTGGAGTGTCTCCCCTCGGAGTGTGGAGTGTCTCCGGCTCTCAGCCAAGAACGACTCTCGGCACATTAACAATTACATCATAAATTTAGTTTTTTATTTGTATTATAGAGCGGTAGTTGTTATAGGTGAGTATACTTGTAGAGCGGGAGGGAGGGAGGGAGGGAGGGAGTGGCAGGAGAGAGGGAAAAGGAGGAGAGATATATTAGAAAAGAAGGAAGAAAAGCAATCAGATAAAGAAGATGGAGGGGTAAAAAGACCCGGGGGGGGGGGTTGGAACAAAGGGGGAGGACGAACGGGGGGAAGAGGGATAGAACGGTACATCAATATGGCGGGATAGAAAACAGATACGGAATGTGGAGAGAGGAAGATAGGGAGAGGGACAGGAGGGGGGGGGGGTTACTGATATGTACAAGAGCAATTTCCTCAAAGTTCCGCACCTGGCCCAACTCCGTGGAGTTCCAGTAGTTGCCACCCGTAGCACCAGGTTCTCAACCTCCAACAGTCTCATGCTAGAAGTGCGATCATTCTCTCCGAGGCTGACTCGCATCTGGAACTTGTTCGCTCAACAGGTTGATACACGGGAGATTAGGTTATCTGATCACATGAAGGCTCTGGCACACAGTTGGCTACAGGCTCATCCTTTTCCTTATATGATTGTTACCTAGTGTTGATAATGAATTAAGGCTATTCCTACTGTTGCATGTAACAGGCTCGTGGTATCCCCATTATTCCCCCCCCATATATTTATATCCCCATATTCAGGCTAATGGGTCTCTAGGAGTAGGGATCAACTTAGCTGAGGTAGGATAACAGCTCTTGCTTGCTCGGGCCAAGGTGGGACACCCAGGGCCAGGGTGGGACACCCAGGGCCAGGGTGGGACACCCAGGGCCAGGGTGGGACACCCAGGGCCAGGGTGGGACACCCAGGGCCAGGGTGGGACACCCAGGGCCAGGGTGGGACACCCAGGGCCAGGGTGGGACACCCAGGGCCAGGGCGGGACACCCAGGGGCCAGGGTGGGACACCCAGGGGCCAGGGTGGGACACCCAGGGGCCAGGGTGGGACACCCAGGGGCCAGGGTGGGACACCCAGGGGCCAGGGTGGGACACCCAGGGGCCAGGGTGGGACACCCAGGGGCCAGGGTGGGACACCCAGGGGCCAGGGTGGGCCACCCAGGGCCAGGGTGGGACACCCAGGGGCCAGGGTGGGACACCCAGGGGCCAGGGTGGGACACCCAGGGGCCAGGGTGGGACACCCAGGGGCCAGGGTGATGGGCGTGCTGGTGGGAGGGAGGCTTCCCCAAGGCGCCACAGGGTGCGCCATAAAGCTGAAGGTGTAGACGTGTCTACAGTGGGCCAGGGTGGTACAGTGGGCCAGGGTGGTGGTGGGGTGGGACTCTTTACCCGTGTCCCTACATACACACATACACGCGCGCGCATGCGTGTGGCATCTCCATGGTGTTTAATAAGTCACTGGAAACAGGAGACCTATCAGAAAGTTACAAGGAAGCTACCATAATCCCGATATTCAAAATGGGTGACAGATACTAGGCACTGAACCACAGGCCAGTGTTCCTAAACTGTGTATCATATGAAGTGATGGAGAAGATCGTGTGGGAAAAAAAGTTATTAGCACATCTGGAGAGAAAAAGACATTGTAACACACCACCAACACGGGTTTATGGAAGGTAAATTGTTTCATAGTGTTAATGGAATTCTATGACCAGGCAACAAAAATTAAACAATAGTAGTAGACTGGGTAGACTGATTTTCTTGACCGTCAGAAAGCCTTTAACACAGTGCCCCATGTGGGAAATTATGATAATTTCATAATTCTTAAATTAGACAGTATAATCATAGGATTGCTTTATGCTCCCACACAATGGTTGTTAGTTTATGCTTGTTAGTTATTTGTTTAATTTAAATTGAGTTTAACTAATCCATTGGATATGGAAAATTTCTTTATGTAAACTTAATTCAAAATTCTGAATCTAGTTACTTCGGTCTCCGTTCAAGTGATCACCCTAGTCGGTGATCATGTGCCCTGCACAAATAAATGTTGTAGATGGGATAAACATGTAAACAGACTCGGCAACAGTGCCAATGAACTCCCACCAGAATGTGTTCCCACCTAGAGCCCAGCGTATATCATCAAGTACCACTGACCGGATTACATTTTGTATATATCATCTAAATAGGATTTGTAATAGTTATGTTACATGGACGAAAAGGGACTCGGCTGGTTGGTAGTGAGGGCGGATGACTATTGTCTTCAGTGTCGCTCCTGCTGGTAAGATAATGGCTGTACACTAACATTTTAACGCTTATTTACAAGTTAAGTTGGAATTTAAACGTAACTTACGGTATGTTTGGATTATGCATTCCCATAACGGCTCTCAGCCATCTCCTTCATACCTCACATGCACACTCCTATGTGGCCAGACAAAATATACAATAATAGTACCAGATGTTACTTGTCGTTCTGATAGTGTGAGGCGGGAATTGGGCCAATTGTGGTCTCCGTGAATGTTAGAACGACAGGTAACAGTGGATGATTTCTGTATATAATGACTGCCACTTCCGGAGTGACGCTCTGACTATCGAGAGAGTCTTTATTAATTGCTGTTGACTGGGGGACGTCATAGCATGAGAGTATAGATACCGGCGGTGACTATTGAAACCCACTGATTCTTAAAAACCAGTCAGGTTTCTTTAATTAAATGCTTTTAAACTGGTATCCAAAGGGGATTTTAGTGGCTCATTTGGGCAGTGTGGTGTGTGGCTTGGAGGCGACGGGTGGTCCTCACGCAGGCTCCGTTCTTGTCATTATAATTATAGTTATTATACTCTTAATGATTTATAAGAGTAGATAACCCTCCCCCATAAGAGGTGTAGCTGAAGGTGTAGACGTGTGTAGTGTAGTGTAGTGTAGTGTAGTGTAGGTGTAGCTCCACAAGCTGAAGGTGTAGACGTGTCTACAGTGGGCCAGGGTGGTACAGTGGGCCAGGGTGGTGGTGGGGTGGGACTCTTTACCCGTGTCCCTACATACACACATACACGCGCGCGCATGCGTGTGGCATCTCCATGGTGTTTAATAAGTCACTGGAAACAGGAGACCTATCAGAAAGTTACAAGGAAGCTACCATAATCCCGATATACAAAATGGGTGACAAATAGTAGGCACTGAGTTACAGGCCAGTGTACCTAAACTGTGTATCATATGAAGTGATGGAGAAGATCGTGTGGGGAAAAAAAGCTGTTAGCACATCTGGAGAGAAAGACATTGTAACACACCACCAACACGGGTTTATGGAAGGCAAATCGTGTTTCATAGTGTTAATGGAATTCTGTGACCAGGCAACAAAAATTAAACAAGAGGATAGGTAGACTGTTTTTCTGGACTGTCAGAAAGCCTTTAACACAGTGCCCCATGTGGGGAAATTATGATAATTTCATAATTCTTAAATTAGACAGTATAATTATAAGATTGCTTTATGATCCTACACAATTAATTGTTTGTTATTTGTTTAATTTGAATTGTGTTTAACTAATTCATTGGATATGGGAAATTTCTTTATGTAAACTTAATTCAAAGTTCTGAATCTAGTTACTTTGGTCTCCGTTCAAGTGATCACCCTAGTCGGTGATCATGTGCCCTGCACAAATAAATGTTGTAGATGGGATAAACATGTAAACAGACTCGGCAACAGTGCCAATGAACTCCCACCAGAATGTGTTCCCACCTAGAGCCCAGCGTATATCATCAAGTACCACTGACCGGATTACATTTGTATATATCATCTAAATAGGATTTGTAATAGTTATGTTACATGGACGAAAAGGGACTCGGCTGGTTGGTAGTGAGGGCGGATGACTATTGTCTTCCGTGTCGCTCCTGCTGGTAAGATAATGGCTGTACACTTACATTTTAACGCTTATTTACAAGTTAAGTTGGAATTTAAACGTAACTTACGGTATGTTTGGATTATGCATTCCCATAACCGCTCTCAGCCATCTGCTTCATAGCACACATGCACACTCCTATGTGGCCAGACAAAATGTAGAATAATAGTACCAGATGTTACTTGTCGTTCTGATAGTGTGAGGCGGGAATTGGACCAATTGTGGTCTCCGTGAATGTTAGAACGACAGGTAACAGTGGATGATTTCTGTATATAATAGCTGCCACTTCCGGAGTGACGCTCTGACTCTATCGAGAGAGTCTTTATTAATTGCTATTGACTGGGGACGTCATAGCATGAGAGTATAGATACCGGCTGGTATCCAAAGGGGAATTTTAGTGGCTCATTTGGGCAGTGTGGTGTGTGGCTTGGAGGCGACGGGTGGTCCTCACGCAGGCTCCGTTCTTGTCATTATAATTATAGTTATTATACTCTTAATGATTTATAAGAGTAGATAACCCTCCCCCATAAGAGGCTGGTTCCCCCCCCCCCCCCCCCCCCCCCCCGTCACAGTGCTTGTCACACGGAACTACTCACCTGTCATGTTGCCATAATCTTCTCAGTACAAACTGAACCAACAGTAATAGTAACAATAAACATATCACCCTAGAAGAATGATACAGTTGAAAATAATCAAAACAAATTACTTTCATTATACAAAAAGTAACAAACTTTAAACAAAAGTAAACATAAAGGACTAGTTAAAATTGGCAAAACAAGGTCAGAATAAATTTTACAGTAAAAATTTGATATAATGGTGTGAGGAGAGAATAAAATATAAATTATTAGGAGAAAGAGACAAGAGGAGGAAGAAAGAATACAAAGCAGTAGGAAGCACAAGAACACGAAGCCAAAGTTGTATGGACGTGATGTGTCCGGGTAAGCTGGGGGCCGGCAACCTAGACAATGCCACGCACAATTATAGCTGATAGATTCTACGCTACGAAGAGGAGTGACATTGGCGGTGCTGGTGCAACCCGTTCTCGCACTTTACAGTCAATATTGACTTATTAAATACGTGCATATGTGACATAATAAACATACTAGTTTACCTTGAAAAGCTTCATAGAAAATACCGACCTTACCTAACCTTCTTAGTATGTTAAGATAAGCATCTTATTGCTTCGTAATTACAATTATTACTTAACCTATTATAGGTATAGGTTAAGTAATAATTGTAATTACGAAGCAATAAGATGCTTATGTTAACATACTAAGAAGGTTAGGTAAGGTCGGTGTTTTCTATGAAGCTTTTCAAGGTAAACTAGTATGTTTAGTAGGGGTTGGCTGGTAGAGCCATACGAAGTGTGAGCCAGTGAGCATGAGGGAGGGTACCTGCACGGCTCCCACCTGCGCGCACTCACACTCACAGACGGAAGAGTGCACGTACTATGAGGACTGTGAGGGGAAAGTGAGTTAGGGAACGACCAAAGGCTTGTATTAGGGTTTTCAGTAGAGTGTATGTTAGGAGAGTCCTCCCTTACATCTGTGAGTATGACCTCGCAGTGATAGGTACTCCTGTCAGGTCACGACTTCTGCTCTGTTAAGGAGTTCTGTTGAGTGTGTGATTGCTCTCAGATGTGTCTTAATTGTCTAGAGAAATGTTAATAAACTGAAATTCCTGAGTAAAATAAAATATATATCATGTATCCTCACAACCAAGTGTTAAGATATTTATGGTATAAGTGTGCTAACTCACAAGTCTTTATGGCACTCTTACATCACACTATGTACTCTGTAGTACATAGTGTGTGACAAGTCTTTATGGCACTCTTACATCACACTATGTACTCTGTAGTACATAGTGTGTGCTATAGTACTCTAAATTATAGTAAACATGTAAGATTTACGGGGTCTAAACATTAAACAAGCATCAGAAGCAAGACTCAGAGACATAATACGCCATATTTTGTATATCACAACCACTCAATATCAAAATCATACAAAATATTAATAATACCAGCGACCAATAGTAAATGGCTTACAGCAAATTGGACCCCAGCCTGAAGCACAAAAATTAAAAACATCAGAAGATATGAAACAAGATATGTTCCTCAGTTAATTACTTGACGATTGGAGAGTGCTTCTACTCTCGCAGCCTGGCTTGTGGCCAGCCTTCTGTGGCCAGTCTGTGAGTCTGCCATGTTGATAGCCCGGAAGCTCACTGCCATCACAGCCAGGCTGATCCAGCTTATTCAGCTCTCTTTTGCAAGGTTCAACTGTTGTTCCAGTAACATTTCTTACATTTCTTTCCAGGAGATTGAAGTCTTGGGCCACTTTGATGTTTAGTGTTCTCTAATTGTGCCTCTGAAACCCCGTCTTTTCAGTGAGTTAAATTTACACTTCCTACCATATCTCTTGCTATCGTATGGTGTAATCTTACTGTGCAAGTTTGGTACCTGACCCTCCAGTATCTTCCATACTTTGAGATATCATTCTCGTATTTGTTCCAAGGAGTACAATTTAAGTGCTGTCAGTCTCGTAATGTAAATTTGAGAATTCGGCAAAAGTTTTCGTGCGCAATATAATGTCGCTGCGATCACTTGAGTTGTATCATTTGAAGGAGCTATTTTCCTTTCGTGTTGACGGTTCAGAAAGATTGATTATTTCGAATTCTTTATCTTTATGGCAATATTAGTGACGTAGTTCGTGTATAGAGTAAGGAAAAAAACAGTCCTTCTATTGTGATTGTCTGGCCACATCTGCGGTAGGGAAAGTTATGTAGTTCTTAAGAGAACTAATTTGTAATAGCAGTTACTAAAGTAATATGAAAAGCTCATTACATTACTTGGTCCCGTTATCTCAGACTTTTGCTTTAGCTTAGGTTAGCCCAGGCAGGCCAGCTAGGCCAGCTAGGCCAGCTAGGCCAGGCAGGCCAGCTAGGCCAGGCAGGCCAGCTAGGCCAGCTAGGCCAGGCAGGCCAGACCTCTCAGCTCGGAGTCAATCCTGGTCGCAGATTATTGGATTTTTCCAATTTTTGTAGTGTTTCAATTTATAACTATGTTAATAGTATTATAATTCAATTTTTGTTTCAGTTTTCGTAATATCGATTATACACCTTCTAATCTCCATCACGTTTCAATCTTGTAAATAACTATAGCGATATATTTAGTGTAATAGTCTCGTACATCCTTGTCCATAGTGGCAGCATCTTAGTAGTCTTGCTTGTGTTACAGTTAATACAACTTCATGTGTAGGCGTCCCAAACTTAGCGTGATACCCGCCTACAACATTATATTGTGTATCATGCAGAATTATACCTCTCTTTAATTATGCCACATGATTATATACCTATGGTATAAATTAAGTCATTGTATTAGTATAATCTGATGTTTAGAGCAGTATGCTATACGTCTTCTGTGTAAGTTGGCTCTACACTTCTTAAAGTCAGCGTGTGAGTGTACTCTCTTTCAGTACACTTAGTTCACGGTGTAGCTATGTTCCTTATATTGACCAGACCACACACTACAACCCGTTCTCGCAAAATTAATAAGTCAATATTGACTTATTAAATATGTGCATAGGTGACATACTTAACATAATAGTTTCCCCTTGAAAAGCTTCATAGAAAACACCGACCTTACCTAACCTACTTAGTATGTTAAGATAAGCATCTTATTGCTTCGTAATTACAATTATTACCTAACCTATACCTATAATAGGTTAAGTAACAATTGTAATTACGAAGCTATGAGATGCTTATTTTAACATACTAAGTAGGTTAGGTAAGGTCGGTGTTTTCTATAAAGCTTTTCAAGGGAAACTATTATGTTTAGTATGTCACCTATGCACGCAACTAATAAGTCAATATTGACTTATTAAATTTGCGAGAACGGGTTGCACACTAGCAGGTGAAGGTACGACAACGTTTCGGTCCGTCCTGGACTATTCTCAAGTCCATTGTCTTGACTCAATCGACTTGTCACAATCGACTTGAGAATGGTCCAGGACGGACCGAAACGTCGTTGTCCTTTCATTATCTAGTGTGTGGTCTGGTCAACGTACTTCACCCACATTATTGTGACTCATTGAGACTGGAAACTTTAGAAATAACATTGAAGAACAAAGTATACAACTGCACTACCACAACTACCACAACCACCACAACCCACTCTTCAACAACTGCTACAACCATCACTTTCACTTTCAGTCATCACCAATACAACCGCAATCATACCCACCAGCCCTCTATAACAATGTTATCTGACACACACATGGTAGTGGTGTGTGGTTGTGTGAGGTGTGGTGGTGGTGTGGGGTGTGGTGGTGGAGTGTGGTGGTGGAGTGTGGTGGTGGAGTGTGGTGGTGGAGTGTGGTGGTGGAGTGTGGTGGTGGAGTGTGGTGGTGGAGTGTGGTGGTGGAGTGTGGTGGTGGAGTGTGGTGGTGGAGTGTGGTGGTGGTGTGTGGTGGTGGTGTGAGGGTGTGTGGGGTGTGGTGGTGGAGTGTGGTGGTGGAGTGCGGTGGTGGTGTGAGGTTGTTGTGGGTTGGGGAAGTTGTGTGGTGGTGGAGTGTGGTGGTGGAATGTGGTGGTGGGGTGTGGTTGTGTGGGGTGTGGTTGTGTGGGGTGTGGTGGAGGAGTGTGGTGGTGGTGTGAGGGTGTGTGGGGTGTGGTGGTGGAATGTGGTGGTGGGGTGTGGTGGTGGAATGTGGTGGTGGGGTGTGGTTGTGTGGGGTGTGGTGGTGGAGTGTGGTGGTGGTGTGAGGGTGTGTGGGTGTGGTGGTGGAGTGCGGTGGTGGTGTGAGGTTGTTGTGGGTTGGGGAAGTTGTGTGGTGGTGGGGTGTGGTGGTGGTGGGGGGGGGCTCATGCTGGTTCCATAATATAACAGCAGTTGGGCTTGGGTCATTTTGACCAGGAAGTTTGAGATTAGGCGATAGTGTGTGGGCGTGGGCGTGGTAGTTTGGCTGAGCAGTTCTGTCGTTAGTGGTTTTTGGGCGTTAATGCTTTTAGGGTCACGGTGGTGTTCATGATGGTGATAATGATAGTGGTGGAGGTTATCATAGTGAAGGTGGTTGTCATTAATTGTGGTTATCACAGTGGTGGTGGTGGTATGGTAATGGTGTTAGTACCGTGGTGGTGATGGTATGGTGGTGGTGGTGTTGGTGGTGATATAGTGGTGATGATGGTTGTGGTGGTGGTATGATGATAGTATGGTGGTGGTATGATGATAGTATGGTGGGGGTTGTGATGGTTTGGTGGTGATGGTATGGTGGTGGTGGTGATGGTGTTAATGGTGGTGGTGTTGATGATGGTGTTGGTGGACCGAAAGTGAGATTCTTGTGGCTGGGAGTGTTGTGGTTATCATGACTAACAGCACCAGCTGTCAGTGATGGAATGGAGGAATGCTGTAGTAATGGTGAGAGAGAGAGGGAGGGATACCTAATATAGTGGTATCAATATTAGTGAAGTTATTGAAGGCTACTTAAAAGGCATGGTAGGCGACGGTACCCCTGCGGTACTGTACGACAGCTGCAGGCTTCTTAAATGGTCATAATAATGCTATCGCTACTTCACGAGGCGTCACTTTACGTCACTATACTGTGACAACGACGGATGGTACGTCAGGCGAGTACTGACGTACCATCTGGGGGGGGGGGATAGAAGGGGGTGGGGGCGGCAGTGGTGCCGCTGTGGTGGACGAGGAAGTTGGTAGGGTGCGGCGTGGCGGCGGGGCACAGGACCGGGCCCCAGCGAGGGAAGATGTGCCGGGCGTGGGTCGATACCCCAGTGCGGGGCTGAAAGGTCAGGGGTCACGCGCCCGCCGCCCGCCGCACCGATCACTATTTCCTGCCTGGCCGGGGAGGGGGGTGGGTATCGTTTTCTTTTTTGTGTCTGATGCTCTGTAATTATACACCGATTTACAAAAGTCAGGTGTAGCCTGTACCTGGTGTAGCCTGTACCTGGTGTAGCCTGTACCTGGTGTAGCCTGTACCTGGTGTAGCCTGTACCTGGTGTAGCCTGTACCTGGTGTAGCCTGTACCTGGTGTAGCCTACACCTGGTGTAGCCTACACCTGGTGTAGCCTGTACCTGGTGTAGGCTGTACCTGGTGTAGCCTGTACCTGGTGTAGGCTGTACCTGGTGTAGCCTGTACCTGGTGAAGCCTGTACCTGGTGTAGCCTGTACCTGGTGTAGCCTGTACCTGGTGTAGCCTGTACCTGGTGTAGCCTGTACCTGGTGTAGCCTGTACCTGGTGTAGCCTATACCTGGTGTAGCCTGTACCTGGTGTAGCCTATACCTGGTGTAGCCTGTACCTGGTGAAGCCTGTACCTGGTGTAGGCTACACCTGGTGTAGCCTACACCTGGTGTAGCCTACACCTGGTGTAGCCTACACCTGGTGGAGCCTATACCTGGTGTAGCCTATACCTGCTGTAGTCGACACCAACATTATCACGCGGGAAACAATGGTTCTTACTCATATATTACAGAATAGATGAGGAAATCGAATTTCGTCTTCATTTGAAAGAAAAGTTTGTGTTACAAGATAGATGACGTGTTCTTAACTTATAAGACGTGTCACACTGTGTGACCCTGGACGTGTCACAGTGTATGACCCTGGACGTGTCACACAGTGTGACCCCCCTGGACGTGTCACACAGTGTGACCCCCCTGGACGTGTCACAGTGTATGACCCTGGACGTGTCACACTGTGTGACCATAGACATGCTCGTGAAGAATATGAAATATTTGATGTGACACAACAATACATGTATTGAGAGGCCTGCAGGTGTTGAGAGGTCCCCCAGGTGTTGAGAGGTCCCCCAGGTGTTGAGAGGTCCCCCAGGTGTTGAGAGGTCCCCCAGGTGTTGAGAGGTCCCCCAGGTGTTGAGAGGTCCCCCAGGTGTTGAGAGGTCCCCCAGGTGTTGAGAGGTCCCCCGGGTGTTGAGAGGTCCCCCGGGTGTTGAGAGGTCCCCCGGGTGTTGAGAGGTCCCCCGGGTGTTGAGAGGTCCCCCGGGTGTTGAGAGGTCCCCCGGGTGTTGAGAGGTCCCCCGGGTGTTGAGAGGTCCCCCGGGTGTTGAGAGGTCCCCCGGGTGTTGAGAGGTCCCCCGGGTGTTGAGAGGTCCCCCGGGTGTTGAGAGGTCCCCCGGGTGTTGAGAGGTCCCCCGGGTGTTGAGAGGTCCCCCGGGTGTTGAGAGGTCCCCCGGGTGTTGAGAGGTCCCCCGGGTGTTGAGAGGTCCCCCGGGTGTTGAGAGGTCCCCCGGGTGTTGAGAGGTCCCCCGGGTGTTGAGAGGTCCCCCGGGTGTTGAGAGGTCCCCCGGGTGTTGAGAGGTCCCCCGGGTGTTGAGAGGTCCCCCGGGTGTTGAGAGGTCCCCCGGGTGTTGAGAGGTCCCCCGGGTGTTGAGAGGTCCCCCGGGTGTTGAGAGGTCCCCCGGGTGTTGAGAGGTCCCCCGGGTGTTGAGAGGTCCCCCGGGTGTTGAGAGGTCCCCCGGGTGTTGAGAGGGGCAGAGTCGGAGAGGGAGTGACGCCCCCCCCCCCCTCTCACCTTCCCCGCTGTTACCTGGATTTATCTGAGGGCCACTAACACTCATAGTGGCCTCGTTGAGGACAGGAAGCCGGCGGCTAGTCAAAGATCCCCCATTTGCATTGATGATTTTTTTCCAGTTGGATTTTAACATTTAACAGCGTTTTGTCAGCTGGTATGGTACGGCTTTAGCGGGTAGGTGGTTCCATGGGTTTATAACCCTGTGGGTGAAAAACATATGTTTTCACTCCTACATTGTGGCTGAACATAACCATAGACATTATGTTGACATACACATTTGTTATAGACAAAAAATACGTGTTTATATTTCTTTGAATTCATCTGAGACCATTCACGGGTTTAACGGGAAGATGGTCTTATTCATCATTATTCAACATATACTTCGGGTCCCGGTGGTATAGTCGGGTTCATTCTTGACGCACAACTAAGAATTCCGGGTTCGTATCCCGGACGGGACAGAAATGGTTGGGCACATTTCCTTTCACCTAATGCTCCTGTTCACCTCACCCTAGTAGTGAGTAGGTACTCAGGAGTTAGTCAGCTTGCTGTACCTACCTATTTGTGCTTGCGGGGGTTGAGCTGTGGCTCTTTGGTCCCGCCTCTCAACCGTCAATCTAGAGTGCTGTTGGGTTGTATCCTGGGAAGGGGGGGACCTCGATAAAAGCCAAAACGTGTATGAATACACTCTGGCTTCCTGTCCCCCGATAAAATGAATTATGAAAGTATAAATATGATCGTAGTCCCCGCTTCAACGTTTTCCCTCCGGTCATCCGTAAAGAAAATGGTGATTAATCTAAGATTTTGGGTAGTTTTCTTAAATCCATCGACGCGTGTAGTGAAGAAAGTCTCTTCCTCATATTAACTCTTAAGGCCTGAGACTTTCACTGCTGAAGAGAAGTTGACGGTGGTCATGCAGGAAACGTTCTCAGTGACATGTGAACACAATGATGTTACTTGAACACCCAGCATCGCCTTAACCTGTGTCTTGAACACCCAGCACCGCCTTAACCTGCGTCTTGAACACCAAGCACCGCCTTAACCTGTGTCTTGAACACCAAGCACTGCCTTAACCTGTGTCTTGAACACCAAGCACCGCCTTAACCTGCGTCTTGAACACCAAGCACCGCCTTAACCTGTGTCTTGAACACCAAGCACCGCCTTAACCTGTGTCTTGAACACCAAGCACTGCCTTAACCTGCGTCTTGAACACCCAGCACCGCCTTAACCTGCGTCTTGAACACCCAGCACCGCCTTAACCTGCGTCTTGAACACCAAGCACTGCCTTAACCTGCGTCTTGAACACCAAGCACCGCCTTAACCTGCGTCTTGAACACCAAGCACCGCCTTAACCTGCGTCTTGAACACCCAGCACTGCCTTAACCTGCGTCTTGAACACCCAGCACCGCCTTAACCTGCGTCTTGAACACCCAGCACCGCCTTAACCTGTGTCTTGAACACCCAGCACCGCCTTAACCTGTGTCTTGAACACCCAGCACCGCCTTAACCTGTGTCTTGAACACCCAGCACCGCCTTAACCTGCGTCTTGAACACCCAGCACTGCCTTAACCTGTGTCTTGAACACCAAGCACTGCCTTAACCTGCGTCTTGAACACCAAGCACCGCCTTAACCTGTGTCTTGAACACCAAGCACCGCCTTAACCTGCGTCTTGAACACCAAACACCGCCTTAACCTGTGTCTTGAACACCAAGCACCGCCTTAACCTGCGTCTTGAACACCAAACACTGCCTTAACCTGTGTCTTGAACACCCAGCACCGCCTTAACCTGCGTCTTGAACACCCAGCACTGCCTTAACCTGTGTCTTGAACACCCAGCACCGCCTTAACCTGCGTCTTGAACACCAAGCACTGCCTTAACCTGCGTCTTGAACACCCAGCACCGCCTTAACCTGCGTCTTGAACACCCAGCACTGCCTTAACCTGCGTCTTGAACACCAAACACCACTTGCTGCACCCGGAGGATGACGTCATAGCCGTGCTTAAAAGAATTCGACAACCTTTGAGATGGACCAAGGCTTTACCGTCATTAATACCTGCGTTACAATGTTAACATTATCAGTACATACGGGAGTGAGGGAAGTGTATTATAAGGGGGGAGGGAGAGTAGCTGGGGGTAGAGGAGTGGTGGAGGGAGGAAGAGAAGGGGTGGAACCACAGTAACACGGAAGCATAATTGGGAAAGGAGCAGGAGCGAGCAGGAGCAGGGGTGAGGGGGGCGCGAGTAAGGAGCCCCGCGCCTGTCTACTTAATGGACTCTAGCTTTATTAAATGTTCAATCTGAGTAGGACATTTGGTGCGGTTTTTGTTAGGCGCGCGACCGAGGGCGTCAGCTGTGCGGGTCGTTACGGGTAATGATGGCCGCCGCTTACCCGGTAGGGCAGGAACACTTGATCCCTCGCTAAAATTAATTGTTGAATTAATGGTAATTTGCTCTTTTACTGTATAAACAAGGCATTGGTAGCATGTTCCAGCAGTAAGACGGTACACATTGGGCTCAGTTGTGTCCGTGCCTGTGTTCACCAGCCCGTCCTCCAAACAAAGATCCAAAAGTGATTCCATGCACCCGCCAAACCCCCTGTTTATGCAACCCGTCCTCGACTCAAGTCCATTACATCCAGCGGTCGACCCCACAGACGCATTCATAAATTTTAACATGCTGTTCATTCAAAACGGGAATTTTCTCAAATATAAATTAATATTATAATATATTAGCATATTGTGCATATATAGGCATAGGTTAGGTTAGGTTAGGTGTTTAGGTTCTGTTGGCGATTATTTGTATTTGTAGTACGTGGGTGAAGCATTTACAGCGTTGTGGTTCGAACAAAATTCGTCAGTGAAACACTTGTTCCGGATATGTTCGAACGTCAGCAGTTGTGAGTCGTGTGTAAACCGCTTTTCATTCATAAACAGGGGGTTTGGCGGGTGCATGGAATCACTTTTGGATCTTTGTTTGGAGGACGGGCTGGTTTATGAATGAAAAGCGGTTTACACACGACTCACAACTGCTGACGTTCGAACATATCCGGAACAAGTGCTTCACTGACGAAGTTTGTTCGAATCACAACGCTATAAATGCTTCACCCACGTACTACAAATACAAATAATCGCCAACAGAACCTAAACACCTAACCTAACCTATGCCTATATATGCACAATATGCTAATATATTATAATATTAATTTATACTTAAGAAAATTCCCGTTTTGAATGAACAGCATGTTAAAATTTATGAATGCGTCTGTGGGGTCGACCGCTGGATGTAATGGACTTGAGTCGAGGACGGGTTGTCGTCTCTTTACTTTCTCTACCTTTCTTCCCATCCTTCCTATCTGCCTAGTTCATCTGTGCTAATAACACACTCCCCCCACCTCCTGTTGTTGTTGTTCACCAAAGGGCGCATGTTTGGGCAGTGGCACTCACACTGTAAGTGAATATATCGTATACCACACATAGCACCCTCATTAAGAACAAATCCCGCTGGGTTGTTGTTGCTGGGACTGGCACCCAGACGCAGCTGGGACTGGCACCTCAGACGCAGCTGGGACTGGCACCTCAGACGCAGCTGGGACTGGCGCCCAGACGCAGCTGGGACTGGCACCTCAGACGCAGCTGGGACTGGCGCCCAGACGCAGCTGGGACTGGCGCCCAGACGCAGCTGGGACTGGCACCTCAGACGCAGCTGGGACTGGCACCTCAGACGCAGCTGGGACTGGCACCTCAGACGCAGCTGGGACTGGCACCTCAGACGCAGCTGGGACTGGCGCCCAGACGCAGCTGGGACTGGCGCCCAGACGCAGCTGGGACTGGCGCCCAGACGCAGCTGGGACTGGCACCTCAGACGCAGCTGGGACTGGCACCTCAGACGCAGCTGGGACTGGCACCTCAGACGCAGCTGGGACTGGCACCTCAGACGCAGCTGGGACTGGCACCTCAGACGCAGCTGGGACTGGCGCCCAGACGCAGCTGGGACTGGCGCCCAGACGCAGCTGGGACTGGCGCCCAGACGCAGCTGGGACTGGCACCTCAGACGCAGCTGGGACTGGCACCTCAGACGCAGCTGGGACTGGCACCTCAGACGCAGCTGGGACTGGCACCTCAGACGCAGCTGGGACTGGCGCCCAGACGCAGCTGGGACTGGCGCCCAGACGCAGCTGGGACTGGCGCCCAGACGCAGCTGGGACTGGCACCTCAGACGCAGCTGGGACTGGCGCCCAGACGCAGCTGGGACTGGCGCCCAGACGCAGCTGGGACTGGCACCTCAGACGCAGCTGGGACTGGCACCTCAGACGCAGCTGGGACTGGCGCCCAGACGCAGCTGGGACTGGCGCCCAGACGCAGCTGGGACTGGCGCCCAGACGCAGCTGGGACTGGCGCCCAGACGCAGCTGGGACTGGCGCCCAGACGCAGCTGGGACTGGCGCCCAGACGCAGCTGGGACTCAGCTGAAGAGACTGCTAAACATGTTTATTAACGTCTGTAAACCCTCAAGTTTACGTTGCCTTAGTTTTAGAACATAATCTTTGTTGACAAGACAAGTTAAACCGGGACTCAAACAATGTGGGATTTACGATGGTGCACATACCTCTGATGATCCATAGGTGGGCACAGTGTCTCCCACAGTGATCTTGGTCATGTGCCTCTTTCACACTGCAGCTCTTCCTCCTTCACCCACAATCTCCGAGGGTACATGTATCAAAACCAATCCTTTGCTGTGACAGATTCTCTGTCTTTAGCCCCCATGATGGTTCTGTTCAGATGCAAGGGCGATGACCTGCGTACAGGTTCACTGACGTGCTCTTCTCGGCTCTATCATTTACACTGTAAGACTACTAGCTTATGATTGATTATAAAAGCGTCCCATAAGGCATACAAAGGGAAGGCTTCTCATAAAACCTTTAGCACCTTCACACGCCAACTCATCAGCTCGTTCATTTCCACGAGAGGAAATCCACAGGTTTTCAAAGCCACAAGAAATCCAAAGCTTTCTTTAATCTTTTATGTGAGAAGATGAGCGTGTGCTCAAAACCTGAGTGGCGGAGTCTATAACGGATTGTCCATGTGCTATATATAGTATTTTTAGTGGCCTGTAGAGCGATGGATGTCTCGCCTCCATTCCAGGACACAGGCCTCAGGGCTTCGAGGCGACTTCTTTGCGTGTCTCTGAAGTTCGTGGATTGTCTTTCTTAAAAGTCACGAACAACGCAGGTACTGCTTGTCCCTGTCCGTCTGTCCCTGTCCGTCTGTCCTGTCCGTCTGTCCCTGTCCTCTTACAAATTACGTCTGAATGTGGCCGTTTGCCCGTATGGCTGAAAATGGACGTGATTTGAAAATGATAAATAATTGAAAATCAATTTTAGATTTTTTTCCAAAACAGCAAGTTAAGGGTCCTCTGGTAGGTTAGGAGGGCAAGAAGTTGTCCTAAGGTTTCAAAACGTCATGAAAACCGTTACTTGAAAGTATCCTCGCCTAACCTAACCAAGTAAGCCGGAGGACTCAAAACAGAAAACGGGACAGTATATCACTTTCGTGAGCAGATTTCATTTCAAATTACGTGGATTTTTGGCCATAGCGCATACGAGCGAAAAGCGACGTTATTTTAAGAAGACGGGTTGGTCTTGTCAACTCATTGAAGAACTTTATGATTAATTTGTAGCAGTTTTCTTTCTTCCCTCAAGCACTTTGCGCATGTTTTTGTCTTATTTGTCTAAAGAGTGAATCCACGTTTTAATACATTTCCTCCTTAAAGTAGACAGGCTGTGACGTATTTCCAAGTCTTGTGTCAGGGCATCTTACGCTTGTCCTTCTCCTTCCGGGGCTCAATATTTTGATGATGTTCATCGACATTTTTAATAAGGTGAGGCACTCTCTTGGTCCTCGGTGTGAGAGGTGAGGCACTCTCTTGGTCCTCGGTGTGAGAGGTGAGGCACTCTCTTGGTCCTCGGTGTGAGAGGTGAGGCACTCTCTTGGTCCTCGGTGTGAGAGGTGAGGCACTCTCTTGGTCCTCGGTGTGAGAGGTGAGGCACTCTCTTGGTCCTCGGTGTGAGAGGTGAGGCACTCTCTTGGTCCTCGGTGTGAGAGGTGAGGCACTCTCTTGGTCCTCGGTGTGAGAGGTGAGGCACTCTCTTGGTCCTCGGTGTGAGAGGTGAGGCACTCTCTTGGTCCTCGGTGTGAGAGGTGAGGCACTCTCTTGGTCCTCGGCCTGAGAGGTGAGGCACTCTCTTGGTCCTCGGCCTGAGAGGTGAGGCACTCTCTTGGTCCTCGGCCTGAGAGGTGAGGCACTCTCTTGGTCCTCGGCCTGAGAGGTGAGGCACTCTCTTGGTCCTCGGCCTGAGAGGTGAGGCACTCTCTTGGTCCTCGGCCTGAGAGGTGAGGCACTCTCTTGGTCCTCGGCCTGAGAGGTGAGGCACTCTCTTGGTCCTCGGCCTGAGAGGTGAGGCACTCTCTTGGTCCTCGGCCTGAGAGGTGAGGCACTCTCTTGGTCCTCGGTGTGAGAGGTGAGGCACTCTCTTGGTCCTCGGTGTGAGAGGTGAGGCACTCTCTTGGTCCTCGGCCTGAGAGGTGAGGCACTCTCTTGGTCCTCGGCCTGAGAGGTGAGGCACTCTCTTGGTCCTCGGTGTGAGAGGTGAGGCACTCTCTTGGTCCTCGGTGTGAGACACGCTCTTGGTCCTCGGTGTGAGGGGTGAGGCACTCTCTTGGTCATGGGTGTGAGAGGTGAGGCACTCTCTTGGTCCTCGGTGTGAGAGGTGAGGCACTCTCTTGGTCCTCGGTGTGAGAGGTGAGGCACTCTCTTGGTCCTCGGTGTGAGAGGTGAGGCACTCTCTTGGTCCTCGGTGTGAGAGGTGAGGCACTCTTGGTCCTCGGTGTGAGAGGTGAGGCACACTCTTGGTCCTCGGTGTGAGGGGTGAGGCACTCTCTTGGTCATCGGTGTGAGAGGTGAGGCACCCTCTTGGTCATCGGTGTGAGAGGTGAGGCACCCTCTTGGTCATCGGTGTGAGAGGTGAGGCACCCTCTTGGTCCTCGGCCTGAGAGGTGAGGCACTCTCTTGGTCCTCGGCGTGAGAGGTGAGGCACTCTCTTGGTCCTCGGTGTGAGAGGTGAGGCACTCTCTTGGTCCTCGGTGTGAGAGGTGAGGCACTCTCTTGGTCCTCGGTCTGAGAGGTGAGGCACTCTCTTGGTCCTCGGTCTGAGAGGTGAGGCACTCTCTTGGTCCTCGGTCTGAGAGGTGAGGCACTCTCTTGGTCCTCGGTGTGAGAGGTGAGGCACTCTTGGTCCTCGGTCTGAGAGGTGAGGCACTCTCTTGGTCCTCGGTGTGAGGCACTCTCTTGGTCCTCGGTGTGAGAGGTGAGGCACTCTCTTGGTCCTCGGTGTGAGAGGTGAGGCACTCTCTTGGTCCTCGGTGTGAGAGGTGAGGCACTCTCTTGGTCCTCGGTGTGAGAGGTGAGGCACTCTCTTGGTCCTCGGTCTGAGAGGTGAGGCACTCTCTTGGTCCTCGGTCTGAGAGGTGAGGCACTCTCTTCGTCCTCGGTCTGAGAGGTGAGGCGCACTCTTCGTCCTCGGCCTGAGAGTTGAGGCACTCAGGACGCCCTCGGCCAGAGAGGTGAGGCACTCCCGACAATAGCTGTAATCTACATATTATGAGTGATATGTGACTTAGAACGATACTTTCAAACATGTGTTCTTACTTAGCCATCTTTCTCCTAGTTCTTCTCCTACTAGTCTTATTCCCCCTTCTTCTCCTGGCACTGTGCTCCTTAACCTTCCTTCTCGTCCTCTCACCCTTATCCTTCTTTCTGGTATTTTAGTTTCCAGGATTCATTTTCTCTATTGGTTTTCAGGGATGAGAGACAAGGTATAATCGAGACACTAGAGCGTCTCCAGGAGTGTCTCACGTCCTCAAGATGGAGGGCGTCGTGTGTGTGTGTGTGTGTGTG
This sequence comes from Procambarus clarkii, assembly GCF_020424385.1. Classification (NCBI taxonomy): domain Eukaryota; kingdom Metazoa; phylum Arthropoda; class Malacostraca; order Decapoda; family Cambaridae; genus Procambarus; species Procambarus clarkii. Next base: position 11,192,857 of record NC_059649.1, on the reverse strand, counting down.
TGTGTGTGTGTGGTGTGTTTACTAGTTGTGTTTTGCGGGGGTTGAGCTTTGCTCTTTCGGCCCGCCTCTCAACTGTCAATCAACTGTTTACTAACTACTTTTTTTTTTTTTTCCCACACCACACACACACACACACCCCAGGAAGCAGCCCGTGACAGCTGACTAACTCCCAGGTACCTATTTACTGCTAGGTAACAGGGGCACTTAGGGTGAAAGAAACTTTGCCCATTTGTTTCTGCCTCGTGCGGGAATCGAACCCGCGCCACAGAATTAAGAGTCCTGCGCGCTATCCACCAGGCTACGAGGCCCCCGTAGTGTGTGTGTGTGTGTGTCACTCCACTTGCGCGAGGTGGTGGGGGGGACGGGGGGGCCGAGGGAGGGGGGTCAAGGGGGGGCCGAGGGAGGGGGGTTTACTGTTTGTATTTACCTGCAGGATCGAGGTGTTAGCTCTTGGATCCCAACTTTCTAAACCGTCGGTTGTCTTATCTACTCACTCCCAACCTATTTTCCTGTATCATATCTACTACACACATTTCTCTCTCTCTCTCATCCCCAGGATGCTGCCCGTACCAGCTCTCTAACTCTAGGTACCTATTTCCTGCTAGGTGAACAGGTGCATCGGGTAAAAGAAATTTTACATTTATTTCTGCCTCGTCCGGGAATCGAACCCGGGCCCCCCTTATGGAATACATCTCCCGAGTGCTGTCCACTCGGCCACGAGGACCTGTTCCACCCTGTGTGTTTATATACATACTATTTGTGCCTGCAAAATCGAGCTATTAGCTCTTGGACCCCGCCTTTCTAACCAATCTATTTTTACTCTTATGTCTACTACATATATTTCTCTCTGACACTCACACATCCCCAGGAAGCAGCTCGTGGCAGCTGTTTAGTTCTCAGGAACCTATTTACTGCTAGGTGAACAGGAGTATCAGGATAAAAGAAGCTCTGCCCATTTGTTTCTACCTCGGCCGGGGATCAAACCCGGGGCCATTAGGACGTGTGTACGTACTCACCTATTTGTGCCTGCAGGATCGAGCTCTAGCTCTCGGACCCCACTTTTCTAGCCGTTAGTTGTGTAATACAATGATTCCTGACCTGTCTCTCAAGTTTGTAAAGCAACTTCATGTGTGGTAATGTATCAAAGGCTTTTTGGCAGTCCAGAAATATGCAGTCTGTCCAGCCTTCTCTTGTCTTGCCTTATTTTCGTTACCTTATAAAACTTCAGGAGGGAAATCGGGGGAAAGCGCCAAGCCATTACGACTATATATAGCACTTGGAAAGGGGTCAGGATAAAGATTTCGGATGGGACGAAGGGAAGGAATGGTGCCCAATCACTTGGACGATCGGGGATTGAACGCCGACATGCATGAAGGGAGATCGTCGCTTTACCGTCCAGCCCAAGTGGTTGAAACTCCAGGAGGTTAAATAAAATCTGGAGTTTTATTGGAACGCTGTTCCCGTTCCAATCTGTGTTCCAATCTTTTCCTATTTTTTTCTTAGGGGTTTGAGCATATTTCTAGTGCTACTGAGCTTATTTTTTCCAGGCACTGGTTCAGGTTTGCATTTCCTAGTTGTTCTTCCCAGATTATTTCTGTGAGGTCTTGGTTTATTTGCTCCCAGTTTATCTGTTTATTATTAAATTTAAATTTGCTGAATTCTCCTCCTCCTGGGATTCGGGACTTGTTGTGCAATGTATGTACGTACTTACATCCTGTACATACGTACATACATACACACACCCTGTACGTACATACATACATATGCATACAGATACATACATCTTTTACATACATTGGCTTTCAGTTCTCTTCCGAAGTAGTAGTATTTACTTATCCTTCTCCTCAGAATGTCTACTTCTGACTTTCACCCCCCCCCCCTTCTTCCCTCTTGCAACTGCTGTAAATGTTGCATGGGTCAATGGGGGGGGGGGTTGCAGGCATGAGTGTGACTTCTTCACGGTAGACCTGGCTTTGTGAGGGGCTCAAGGGCCGTGTTTACTCCCGCGCCGCCTCTCAGTCTCCCCACGTCAGCGACAGGCAGACGCCGCCCAGTTTTCTCTTAAAGCTCATATCCGTTTTCTCTCATGAAGGGAGCGGGGTCTTGTCAATATATTCCACGCCGACTTGGCCTTTAGTGGTTTGTTTGTGACGGGGCGATATCGGTAGGACCTTATCACTGCCTCTCGCTCTTCCTTTCAGTTCTCTACGATTAGTTTTGCTTTGACTTTTGGTTCCAAAGTGTGGCACAGGGTGATGGTGTAAGCCATACGCAGGTTAAACGACTCTATAATTAAATAGCTGAACGGGTATTAGACACAATAAAAAAATATAGTATGCCATTAGCATATATATTAGTATACCGAATTTGTTGTCATATACTGCAAGACGCACTCATTTTGCCAGGCTATTTGGTGTGGGTGGAGAGGGGGGAGGGAAGGCATAGTATGTTTCATCATACATATACACGTATAATTAAATTAATTTTGTAGGAAAACATAGTACTTTGTTCATGTAAACACACTATATACTGTGTTGGTAGTGAACCAAAAACATGTGTCCTGAATCCCGACATATACGGCACAGATTTTTGGTAAATAAATCTAATAGTTTAACTGGTAGGCCTATTATATATTTAGTACAAGAAGTTTTCAAGGCAGATACTGATATGAAATATTTGTGTGTACAGCACTGTATAATTATGTTAACACGCTGTTATTTTTTGGTCACCATGACAACATTCTGACTAATGAAGTGCTAACCACCCACCTTGGTGGAGTGCCAGCAGGCTTGGTGGAGTGCCAGCAGGCTTGGTGGAGTGCCAGCAGGCTTGGTGGAGTGCCAGCAGGCTTGGTGGAGTGCCAGCAGGCTTGGTGAAATAGTATCTCGAATGTCAACATGTACGGTCGCAAATATGTCAGCATATTTGATAGTGCCACCATGTCTTGGTGAGTGCCACCTTGCCTTGTTGGGGGTTGACGTGCCTGGTTGAGTGCCACAATGATTAGTTGAGTGCCTCCATGCCTGGTTGAGTGCCACCATGCCTGGTTGAGTGCCACCTAACTCCCTCTTCACCTTCACCAAACAGATCAACATTTTTTTGCTTTCGCTGCTTATTTATAAATATATCAAGAGCTGGTTTGAGGAGGTCCCGATTTAGCACCACCAAAAATAGATGTTCTGTGTCGGAGGGTTAAAAAAAAAAAGGAAGTTATCTAACAATGTGAACTCAAGTTTGTCTTGGATCGTCTCTTCAGCCGTACCTCCCCCCCCCCCTTCTCCTCCCTTCTTTCTTTCTTCTCCTCGTTATCTTTGTCTCCTTCTTCAAAGATCTTGTACTTGTTTCCGTTGCCCTGTTTGTTTCACCAAGTTATTTTATATTGTGACGTGATGCAGTAGTGCAGCAATACTGGGCCACGGCGGGGTGGCTCTCACTCGTATAGAAAAAATGCTGCTTTGGCCCTTGCAGTGTGTAAGTTATAGGCAGAAACAAAAGAAACTCATCAGATAAATAATTAAAGCAATTTACTTTAATATTAATGATCAAAGATGATACCTGACAACACATGGCGATCGTACCATTCAAAACGTAAACAAGGAAATAGGAAATCTTTAACGTGAATAAAATGTGCAATGAATACAATACAATAATAATAATATACTGGTAAGGTGAAGACATCCCCCGTACCACCACAGCCGTCGACACACGACGTAGGCTGGTGGCAGACGTCGGGTGAGAGAGGCTAAGATGACCCCAGGTGAACCAAGGTGAGACTGGCTTCCCTCGATTGATTGATTAAGATTTAGCCCCCCAAAAGGTGGCACGGGCATGAATAGCCCGTAAAAAGGCTTCCCTGGGTTGCGGAGCTCTACTTACACCCCGACGGTGATGACGTTACGTCCGGTGTCAACGTGAGCAGTAACAAGCGGCTGGCGGCAGAGCTGGGTACAGGCTGTATAACTGCTAGTTAAAGGCGGCAAACTGCCTGTTTGTGGAGGCTAACTGCTAGCCTGTG
>NC_059649.1:11171342-11186342 GCF_020424385.1 Procambarus clarkii | reverse complement strand
TGGTGTGAGTCTTGTTAGTGTGGGTGGTTCATTGTGGGTCTTGTTAGTGTGGGTGGTTCATGGTGTGGGTGGTTCATGGTGTGAGTCTTGTTAGTGTGGGTGGTTCATTGTGAGTCTTGTTAGTGTGGATGGTTCATGGTGTGAGTCTTGTTAGTGTGGGTGGTTCATTGTGAGTCTTGTTAGTGTGGATGGTTCATGGTGTGAGTCTTGTTAGTGTGGGTGGTTCATTGTGAGTCTTGTTAGTGTGGGTGGTTCATTGTGAGTCTTGTTAGTGTGGGTGGTTCATGGTGTGAGTCTTGTTAGTGTGGGTGGTTCATGGTGTGAGTCTTGTTAGTGTGGGTGGTTCATGGTGTGAGTCTTGTTAGTGTGGGTGGTTCATGGTGTGAGTCTTGTTAGTGTGGATGGTTCATGGTGTGAGTCTTGTTAGTGTGGGTGGTTCATTGTGAGTCTTGTTAGTGTGGGTGGTTCATTGTGAGTCTTGTTAGTGTGGGTGGTTCATGGTGTGAGTCTTGTTAGTGTGGGTGGTTCATGGTGTGAGTCTTGTTAGTGTGGGTGGTTCATGGTGAGAGTCTTGTTAGTGTGGGTGGTTCATGGTGTGAGTCTTGTTAGTGTGGGTGGTTCATGGTGAGTCTTGTTAGTGTGGGTGGTTCATGGTGTGAGTCTTGTTAGTGTGGGTGGTTCATGGTGAGAGTCTTGTTAGTGTGGTGGCGTTTTTGAGATGTGAGAGGGGAAGGGCCACGCGGTGCGAGCTCCGCGGAAAACAATATATAACTAGGGACATTTCAGTGATACAGGAACTAAACACAGTCAGATAACTTTTAAAGTGTGTCTCAACATATTAAGCAATATATCATAGTGATTACCATCCGACCGTTTGTGTTCAAGGAAAAATAAGTGAACTTCGTGTGTAGTCAAGGCCTGCCCTCGTGGTGCCAGGAGGCCTTAGGCGATAGTTGCCAAGTCGTCAATAAATCACATCTCTCGCTATTGAAACATCAAGTAATCAGTGCCCATAGTGCTAAGCTCTCTATGCAAAACCTGTGTCTATTATAACAAAAATTAAGATAACATAGTCTAATATCAAGTGAACAAATTACACACAAAATAAGTCCGTCGTGTGTATGTAAACAAGGGCCACTTGGAGGTAGGCCCACTAGTGGGAAAATGCAAGTAATGTAATCTAACAAGTGAACAAAACAAATTAAGAGTGCGACACGTGGTAGCAACAGTGGCCGTCCATACAGCCTCTTCCAGGCCTATCTCAAGTTGGTAAACACCCACGGTCAACACCCACGGCCAGCTCCCACGGCCAGCACCCGCGGTCAACTCCCCCACCGGTCAACACCCCACCTTGTAAGACCATCACCACTGAACAGAAGTGTTCAAAAAATGGCTTTGATAAAAACGTGCATAGAATGCAACATGAAGGTAGATTACCAACAGAGCTTTCAATGCCAACTCTGTTCAGCAGCCATACACAAAAAATGTGCCAACATGACTAACAATTCAAGGAGAAATGGTCCCAGTGACCACTCTGTGTACTGGCTCTGCAAAAAGGATGATGTAACTTTTTTGAAATTGATGGAAATCCTGGATAAAACTCCCGCCGAAAACAGAGAATTACTAATTAATGCCTGCATAGCAATTTCTAATGTCTTCAGACAAACTGTACATGACACCAAGGTACAACCAGCTGTAGCACAGACCTCTGTGGCAGCGGCGCCTGAGCAGGGCGTGGAGTCGGGGATGCCTGAGCAGGGCACGGAGTCGGGGATGCCTGAGCAGGGCGCGGAGTCGGGGATGCCTGAGCAGGGCGCGGAGTCGGGGATGCCTGAGCAGGGCGCGGAGTCGGGGATGCCTGAGCAGGGCGCGGAGTCGGGGATGCCTGAGCAGGGCGCGGAGTCGGGGATGCCTGAGCAGGGCGCGGAGTCGGGGATGCCTGAGCAGGGCGCGGAGTCGGGGATGCCTGAGCAGGGCGCGGAGTCGGGGATGCCTGAGCAGGGCGCGGAGTCGGGGATGCCTGAGCAGGGCGCGGAGTCGGGGATGCCTGAGCAGGGCGCGGAGTCGGGGATGCCTGAGCAGGGCGCGGAGTCGGGGATGCCTGAGCAGGGCGCGGAGTCGGGGATGCCTGAGGGCGCGGAGTCGGGGATGCCTGAGCAGGGCGCGGAGTCGGGGATGCCTGAGCAGGGCGCGGAGTCGGGGATGCCTGAGCAGGGCGCGGAGTCGGGGATGCCTGAGCAGGGCGCGGAGTCGGGGATGCCTGAGCAGGGCGCGGAGTCGGGGATGCCTGAGCAGGGCGCGGAGTCGGGGATGCCTGAGCAGGGCGCGGAGTCGGGGATGCCTGAGCAGGGCGCGGAGTCGGGGATGCCTGAGCAGGGCGCGGAGTCGGGGATGCCTGAGCAGGGCGCGGAGTCGGGGATGCCTGAGCAGGGCGCGGAGTCGGGGATGCCTGAGCAGGGCGCGGAGTCGGGGATGCCTGAGCAGGGCGCGGAGTCGGGGATGCCTGAGCAGGGCGCGGAGTCGGGGATGCCTGAGCAGGGCGCGGAGTCGGGGATGCCTGAGCAGGGCGCGGAGTCGGGGATGCCTGAGCAGGGCGCGGAGTCGGGGATGCCTGAGCAGGGCGCGGAGTCGGGGATGCCTGAGCAGGGCGCGGAGTCGGGGATGCCTGAGCAGGGCGCGGAGTCGGGGATGCCTGAGCAGGGCGCGGAGTCGGGGATGCCTGAGCAGGGCGCGGAGTCGGGGATGCCTGAGCAGGGCGCGGAGTCGGGGATGCCTGAGCAGGGCGCGGAGTCGGGGATGCCTGAGCAGGGCGCGGAGTCGGGGATGCCTGAGCAGGGCGCGGAGTCGGGGATGCCTGAGCAGGGCGCGGAGTCGGGGATGCCTGAGCAGGGCGCGGAGTCGGGGATGCCTGAGCAGGGCGCGGAGTCGGGGATGCCTGAGCAGGGCGCGGAGTCGGGGATGCCTGAGCAGGGCGCGGAGTCGGGGATGCCTGAGCAGGGCGCGGAGTCGGGGATGCCTGAGCAGGGCGCGGAGTCGGGGATGCCTGAGCAGGGCGCGGAGTCGGGGATGCCTGAGCAGGGCGCGGAGTCGGGGATGCCTGAGCAGGGCGCGGAGTCGGGGATGCCTGAGCAGGGCGCGGAGTCGGGGATGCCTGAGCAGGGCGCGGAGTCGGGGATGCCTGAGCAGGGCGCGGAGTCGGGGATGCCTGAGCAGGGCGCGGAGTCGGGGATGCCTGAGCAGGGCGCGGAGTCGGGGATGCCTGAGCAGGGCGCGGAGTCGGGGATGCCTGAGCAGGGCGCGGAGTCGGGGATGCCTGAGCAGGGCGCGGAGTCGGGGATGCCTGAGCAGGGCGCGGAGTCGGGGATGCCTGAGCAGGGCGCGGAGTCGGGGATGCCTGAGCAGGGCGCGGAGTCGGGGATGCCTGAGCAGGGCGCGGAGTCGGGGATGCCTGAGCAGGGCGCGGAGTCGGGGATGCCTGAGCAGGGCGCGGAGTCGGGGATGCCTGAGCAGGGCGCGGAGTCGGGGATGCCTGAGCAGGGCGCGGAGTCGGGGATGCCTGAGCAGGGCGCGGAGTCGGGGATGCCTGAGCAGGGCGCGGAGTCGGGGATGCCTGAGCAGGGCGCGGAGTCGGGGATGCCTGAGCAGGGCGCGGAGTCGGGGATGCCTGAGCAGGGCGCGGAGTCGGGGATGCCTGAGCAGGGCGCGGAGTCGGGGATGCCTGAGCAGGGCGCGGAGTCGGGGATGCCTGAGCAGGGCGCGGAGTCGGGGATGCCTGAGCAGGGCGCGGAGTCGGGGATGCCTGAGCAGGGCGCGGAGTCGGGGATGCCTGAGCAGGGCGCGGAGTCGGGGATGCCTGAGCAGGGCGCGGAGTCGGGGATGCCTGAGCAGGGCGCGGAGTCGGGGATGCCTGAGCAGGGCGCGGAGTCGGGGATGCCTGAGCAGGGCGCGGAGTCGGGGATGCCTGAGCAGGGCGCGGAGTCGGGGATGCCTGAGCAGGGCGCGGAGTCGGGGATGCCTGAGCAGGGCGCGGAGTCGGGGATGCCTGAGCAGGGCGCGGAGTCGGGGATGCCTGAGCAGGGCGCGGAGTCGGGGATGCCTGAGCAGGGCGCGGAGTCGGGGATGCCTGAGCAGGGCGCGGAGTCGGGGATGCCTGAGCAGGGCGCGGAGTCGGGGATGCCTGAGCAGGGCGCGGAGTCGGGGATGCCTGAGCAGGGCGCGGAGTCGGGGATGCCTGAGCAGGGCGCGGAGTCGGGGATGCCTGAGCAGGGCGCGGAGTCGGGGATGCCTGAGCAGGGCGCGGAGTCGGGGATGCCTGAGCAGGGCGCGGAGTCGGGGATGCCTGAGCAGGGCGCGGAGTCGGGGATGCCTGAGCAGGGCGCGGAGTCGGGGATGCCTGAGCAGGGCGCGGAGTCGGGGATGCCTGAGCAGGGCGCGGAGTCGGGGATGCCTGAGCAGGGCGCGGAGTCGGGGATGCCTGAGCAGGGCGCGGAGTCGGGGATGCCTGAGCAGGGCGCGGAGTCGGGGATGCCTGAGCAGGGCGCGGAGTCGGGGATGCCTGAGCAGGGCGCGGAGTCGGGGATGCCTGAGCAGGGCGCGGAGTCGGGGATGCCTGAGCAGGGCGCGGAGTCGGGGATGCCTGAGCAGGGCGCGGAGTCGGGGATGCCTGAGCAGGGCGCGGAGTCGGGGATGCCTGAGCAGGGCGCGGAGTCGGGGATGCCTGAGCAGGGCGCGGAGTCGGGGATGCCTGAGCAGGGCGCGGAGTCGGGGATGCCTGAGCAGGGCGCGGAGTCGGGGACGCCTGAGCAGGGCGCGGAGTCGGGGACGCCTGAGCGGGGCGCGGAGTCGGGGACGCCTGAGCGGGGCGCGGAGTCGGGGACGCCTGAGCGGGGCGCGGAGTCGGGGACGCCTGAGCGGGGCGCGGAGTCGGGGACGCCTGAGCGGGGCGCGGAGTCGGGGACGCCTGAGCGGGGCGCGGAGTCGGGGACGCCTGAGCAGGGCGCGGAGTCGGGGACGCCTGAGCAGGGCGCGGAGTCGGGGACGCCTGAGCAGGGCGCGGAGTCGGGGACGCCTGAGCGGGGCGCGGAGTCGGGGACGCCTGAGCGGGGCGCGGAGTCGGGGACGCCTGAGCAGGGCGCGGAGTCGGGGACGCCTGAGCAGGGCGCGGAGTCGGGGACGCCTGAGCAGGGCGCGGAGTCGGGGACGCCTGAGCAGGGCGCGGAGTCGGGGACGCCTGAGCAGGGCGCGGAGTCGGGGACGCCTGAGCGGGGCGCGGAGTCGGGGACGCCTGAGCGGGGCGCGGAGTCGGGGACGCCTGAGCGGGGCGCGGAGTCGGGGACGCCTGAGCAGGGCGCGGAGTCGGGGACGCCTGAGCGGGGCGCGGAGTCGGGGACGCCTGAGCAGGGCGCGGAGTCGGGGACGCCTGAGCAGGGCGCGGAGTCGGGGACGCCTGAGCGGGGCGCGGAGTCGGGGACGCCTGAGCAGGGCGCGGAGTCGGGGACGCCTGAGCGGGGCGCGGAGTCGGGGACGCCTGAGCGGGGCGCGGAGTCGGGGACGCCTGAGCGGGGCGCGGAGTCGGGGACGCCTGAGCAGGGCGCGGAGTCGGGGACGCCTGAGCGGGGCGCGGAGTCGGGGACGCCTGAGCAGGGCGCGGAGTCGGGGACGCCTGAGCGGGGCGCGGAGTCGGGGACGCCTGAGCGGGGCGCGGAGTCGGGGACGCCTGAGCAGGGCGCGGAGTCGGGGACGCCTGAGCGGGGCGCGGAGTCGGGGACGCCTGAGCGGGGCGCGGAGTCGGGGACGCCTGAGCAGGGCGCGGAGTCGGGGACGCCTGAGCAGGGCGCGGAGTCGGGGACGCCTGAGCAGGGCGCGGAGTCGGGGACGCCTGAGCAGGGCGCGGAGTCGGGGACGCCTGAGCAGGGCGCGGAGTCGGGGACGCCTGAGCGGGGCGCGGAGTCGGGGACGCCTGAGCGGGGCGCGGAGTCGGGGACGCCTGAGCGGGGCGCGGAGTCGGGGACGCCTGAGCGGGGCGCGGAGTCGGGGACGCCTGAGCAGGGCGCGGAGTCGGGGACGCCTGAGCAGGGCGCGGAGTCGGGGACGCCTGAGCAGGGCGCGGAGTCGGGGACGCCGGAGCGGGGCGCGGAGTCGGGGACGCCGAGAGCGGGGCGCGGAGTCGGGGACGCCGGAGCAGGGCGCGGAGTCGGGGACGCCTGAGCAGGGCGCGGAGTCGGGGACGCCTGAGCAGGGCGCGGAGTCGGGGACGCCTGAGCAGGGCGCGGAGTCGGGGACCCCTGAGCGGGGCGCGGAGTCGGGGACGCCTGAGCAGGGCGCGGAGTCGGGGACGCCTGAGCAGGGCGCGGAGTCGGGGACCCCTGAGCAGGGCGCGGAGTCGGGGACCCCTGAGCAGGGCGCGGAGTCGGGGGGACGCCTGAGCAGGGCGCCGGTGTCGGGGTCGGGGCGCCTGGGCGCGGTGTCGCAGGCACCGGAGCAGGGCGCGGTGTCGGGGGCACCGGAGCAGGGCGCGGGGTCGGGGGCGCCTGAGCAGGGCACAGTGTCACAGGCACCGGAGCAGGGTCGGGGGCGCCTGAGCAGTGTCACAGGCACCGGAGCAGGGCGCGGTGTCACAGGCACCGGAGCAGGGCACAGTGTCACAGGCACCGGAGCAGGGCACAGTGTCGGGGGCGCCGCAGCAGAGTGCGGTCCCTGGCAGAGGGAAACAAACAAAACAAGGCCCCAAAATCTGTTGGTATTACAGATGGGCTACCTGTAAGCATGGGGAATCGGGAAGAATAAATGGAACATGTACACACGATCACCCTAGAAAGTGCAGAAACCTCCTCAATACAGGTAAATGTACCAAAAGCTGTGAATTCTTTCACCCAGAAATTTGCAAGAACTCTTTGGACAGGAAAGAGTGCTTCAATGCTGAATGCCCAGCTTTTCATATAAGAGGTACCAGGCGAATAAAACCGACAGACTACCACTATGAAAACAGCCACTACTCCATCAACCGGGATAATTTTTTAGCAAGAGGAGGAGGAGAAGAATGGCTAAAAATGACCAGACTCTACCACCAACTCGGTCAAATGCTAGAGAGGACGCAAACACAGTGGCCTCCTTACCAGAGCCTCAGATATTAACACCAATTAAAGCATCCAGCACTTCCACTAACACGATAACATCATTTATATTTGCCAACATCCAGGGTATAAAAACACGCAAATCCAACAAAGTTCATTTTATAGATGGTCTCCTTCATGAGGCAAATGCAGTGTTTGCAGCCCTAACGGAAACTCACACAAAGGACTACCTTGATGGTGAAATATGGATCCCAGAATACAATCTCTTCAGATGTGATAGGAAACACCGGCTTCAGGGTGGGGTCAGCCTCTACATCAAAGACACACTCATCTGTACTGAGCTGCTAAACACCTCAAATGATATGGTGGAAGTGCTGATAGTCAAAATAGAGATCCTAAATGTAGTTGTTGTCCTTGTATATAAGTCACCGGAGGCAAACCCTCAGCAGTTTAAAGACCAACTAATGAAAATAGAGCACTGCTTGGAAAACCTCACAAATCCAGCTCCGAACATCATCCTGCTTGGGGACTTCAACCTACGGCACCTGAAATGGAAGCACCTGGCTAATACAGTAATATCAGAAAGAATACCAGGAAGTAGCCTAAATGAGCAGGCACATGCAAATGACCTGCTACGGATGTGCGATAGGTTTGCCTTAAACCAGCAAATAGTAGAACCAACTAGGAAGGAGAACACGCTGGACCTCATTTTCACTAATAATGATGAGTTGATCGGGAACATAATGATTACAAATACCTGTTACTCAGATCACAACTTAATTGAAGTTCTGACAACCATGGGGAATGGACCTTCAAAACCAGTCCAGATTCCCGGTGGAGGAGATTTCAGCAAATTCAACTTCAATAATAAACGGATAAACTGGGAGCAAATAAACCAGGACTTCACAGAAATAAACTGGGAAGAACAGCTAGGAAATGCAAACCTGAACCAGTGCCTGGAAAAAATAAGCTCAGTAGCACTAGAAATATGTTCAAACCGCATACCTCTAAGAAAAAGAGAAAGAGATGCAGATTGGAACGGGAACGTCGTTCCCTATATAGGCGAAGAAAACGAATCGCGGAACAACTTGAGAGTCGCACCCTATCTCAAGAACGGCGAAGAAGGTTAGGTAGAGAAATAGAAACAATTGAACTCAAGCTACAAGAATCATACAAAACCCAGGAGAGGCAAAGAGAGCAAAAGGCCATCAGTGAAATAGAGAGAAATCCGAAATATTTTTTCTCCTATGCAAAATCAAGATCAAAAACCACATCTAGTATCGGGCCCCTGCGAAAGGGAGATGGAACTTTCACAGATGACAACAAAGAAATGAGCGAGTTACTGAGGAAGCAGTACGACTCTGTTTTCAGTGAGCCATTAAATGCACTAAAGATTGATAACCCAAATGAATTTTTCATGGATATGATACCAACATCAAATCATATATCAGACGTCGCCCTATCCCCACTAGATTTTGAAGAAGCCATAAACAGTATGCCTATGCACTCTGCACCAGGCCCGGATTCTTGGAACTCCATATTCATCAAGAACTGTAAAAAACCACTATCGCAGGCCCTTCACATTCTGTGGAGACAAAGCCTAGATACTGGCGTTATCCCTGACATACTAAAAACAGCAGAGATAGCACCACTCCATAAAGGAGGAAATAAGGCAGAGGCAAAAAATTACAGACCGATAGCACTAACATCGCACATCATAAAAATTTTTGAGAGAGTGCTAAGAAGTAAGATCACAAAATACATGGAATCACAGCATCTCCATAACCCCGGACAACATGGTTTCAGAACAGGGCGCTCTTGCCTGTCGCAGTTGCTGGACCACTATGATATGGCATTAGATGCTATGGAAGACAAACAAAACGCTGATGTAATTTACACAGATTTCGCAAAAGCTTTTGATAAATGTGACCATGGTGTTATTGCACATAAAATGCGTTCAAAAGGAATTACCGGGAAAATAGGCAGATGGATCTACAATTTCCTGACTGACAGAACCCAATGTGTAATAGTCAACAAAATAAAATCCAGCCCATCAACCGTGAAGAGCTCAGTCCCCCAGGGTACTGTGCTTGCTCCAGTACTTTTTCTCATCCTCATATCGGACATAGACCAGAACACAACCTATAGCACTGTATCATCCTTTGCAGATGACACTAGGATTTTCATGAGAGTTGGCAACATAGAGGACACGGCAAACCTCCAATCAGATGTAGATCAGGTCTTTCTATGGGCTACAGAAAATAATATGGTATTCAACGAGGATAAGTTTCAGCTCATGCGCTACGGAAAAATTGAAAATATAAAAACAGAAACCACGTACAAAACGCAGGCAAATCATAACATAGAACGAAAAGGCAATGTAAAGGACCTGGGTGTACTCATGTCGGAAGACCTTACCTTTAAAGAACACAATAAAGTAGCCGTCACAACTGCAAGAAAAATGACAGGTTGGATAACAAGAACTTTTCACACTAGAGATGCTATACCGATGATGATACTTTTCAAAACGCTTGTGCTCTCTAGAGTGGAGTACTGCTGCACAATGACAGCCCCTTTCAAAGCTGGAGAAATTGCTGACCTAGAGAGCGTGCAGAGATCCTTTACTGCTAGAATCCACTCAGTAAAACATCTAAATTACTGGGACCGACTAAAGAGCCTAAATCTGTACTCCCTTGAGCGCAGGCGGGAGAGATACATAATAATTTACACGTGGAAAATAATTGAGGGGCTGGTCCCAAACCTGCACACAGAAATAACACCACATGAGACCAGAAGACATGGCAGGATGTGCAGAATACCCCCGTTGAAAAGCAGAGGTGCAACAGGTACTCTGAGAGAGAACTCTATCAACATCAGAGGCCCGAGACTGTTCAACACGCTTCCACTACACATAAGGGGCATAACTGGCAAACCCCTCACAGTGTTCAAGAGAGAACTGGATAAGCACCTCCAAAGGATACCTGATCAACCAGGCTGTGACTCATACGTCAGGCTGCGAGCAGCCGCGTCTAACAGCCTGGTTGATCAGTCCAGCAACCAGGAGGCCTGGTCGACGACCGGGCCGCGGGGACACTAAGCCCCGGAAGCACCTCAAGGTAGCCTCAAGGTAGGTTCAGAGGTGCACGTGAGGGGTCAGGTCAGAGGTGCACGTGAGGGGTCAGGTCAGAGGTGCACGTGAGGGGTCAGGTCAGAGGTGCACGTGAGGGGTCAGGTCAGAGGTGCACGTGAGGGGTCAGGTCAGAGGTGCACGTGAGGGGTCAGGTCAGAGGTGCACGTGAGGGGTCAGGTCAGAGGTGCACGTGAGGGGTCAGGTCAGAGGTGCACGTGAGGGGTCAGGTCAGAGGTGCACGTGAGGGGTCAGGTCAGAGGTGCACGTGAGGGGTCAGGTCAGAGGTGCACGTGAGGGGTCAGGTCTGAGGTGCACGTGAGGGGTCAGGTCAGAGGTGCACGTGAGGGGTCAGGTCAGAGGTGCACGTGAGGGGTCAGGTCAGAGGTGCACGTGAGGGGTCAGGTCTGAGGTGCACGTGAGGGGTCAGGTCTGAGGTGCACGTGAGGGGTCAGGTCTGAGGTGCACGTGAGGGTCAGGTCTGAGGTGCACGTGAGGGTCAGGTCTGAGGTGCACGTGAGGGTCAGGTCTGAGGTGCACGTGAGGGGTCAGGTCTGAGGTGCACGTGAGGGGTCAGGTCAGAGGTGCACGTGAGGGGTCAGGTCAGAGGTGCACGTGAGGGGTCAGGTCAGAGGTGCACGTGAGGGGTCAGGTCAGAGGTGTACGTGAGGGTCAAGTCACAGGAGTGAGAGAGGGGACCTGGACGTACCACTGCTGAATCAGCTCGCTTACTGGGAGGAAAGTTTTGATGTATCTGTCCATAAATGTGACCAGAGGGACGGCTTTCCGGTGTTGGGAGAGGCTCTCCTCCACCACTCTCCCTCACAGTGTGGTGAAGGCTCTCCGCCACCACACTCCCTCACACACACTGTGTGTTAGACAGTGTCGGGAAGCAAAAGTGAGAAGCAGGAGGGAGTGGAGGAAGTACAGAAGACAAAGGACAAAGGACAACAGGATTAGATGTAACAGAGCTAGGAACGATTACATTAACATAAGACGAGTGTCGGAAAGAAATTGAGAATGATATTGCAATCAAAACGAAAGAGCAACCTAAATTACTACATAGCCATATAAGAAGGAAGATGTCGGTAAATAACCAAGTGACAAGACTGAGGAAAACAGGAGGGGCATATACAGAAAGTGACAAGGAAATCTGCGAGGTACTGAGTGCAAGTTTCCATGGAGTGTTCACAACCGAACCTGAGCAGCTCCCATTGTTAGAAGAGATTACCCTAGATGAAAGACTATTAGATATAGAGGTGACAGTAGAGGAGGTAATGAAACAGTTGACAACACTGGATGCAACTAAAGCGGTTGGACCAGACAAAGTATCACCGTGGATACTAAAAGAGGCAGCGCAGGCTCTCAGCGTGCCTCTGGCAATGATCTTTAATGAGTCACTTATGTCGGGGGAATTGCCCAGTTGCTGGAAAGAGGCAAATGTGCCGATCTTCAAGAAAGGCGATAGGGAGGAGGCACTTAACTACAGACCTGTATCACTGACAAGCATCCCCTGCAAAATACTTGAAAGAATAATTAGGCTAAGACTTGTTGAGCACCTGGAGAGCATTGGGTTTGTAAACAAGCACCAACATGGGTTCTGGACAGGGAAATCGTGCCTAACAAACGTTTTAGAATTCTATGATAAAGTAACAAGGGTAAGGCCTGGACAGAGAAGGCTGGGCAGACTCCATATTTCTTGATTGCCAAAAGGCCTTTGATACAGTACCGCACATGAGACTGCTTTACAAACTTGAGAGGCAGGCGGGAGTAAGCGGAAAGGCTCCTAGAATGGGTAAGGAACTACCTAATAGGAAGGAGCCAGAGGGTAATGGTAAGGGGCGAGAAGTCGGACTGGCGAACAGTAACGAGTGGAGTACCTCAAGGATCGGTGTGGGGAACAATCCTCTTTCTAATTTACGTGAATATGTTTACAGGAGTGGAATCATACATGTCAGTGTTTGCGGATGACGCAAAATTAATAAGAGTTGTGACAGATGAGGATTGTAGGATCCTCCAAGAGAACTTAAACAGGCTGCAGAGATGGTCAGGGAAATGGCTGATGGTGGAGGCTGACTCCATACACAGTTTCAAGTGTAGATATGATAGAGCCCAGTAGGCTCATCATATCACCTGTACATCAGTTGATTGACAGTTGAGAGGCGGGACCAAAGAGCCAGAGCTCAACCCCCGCAAGTACAACTAGGTGAGTACACACACCGTATAGGTAGGTGGAGCACAGGTGTAGAATGATTGGTGGTAGATATAAACTAAACGTATACTTTGAGCTGGTCGGGTTTAAGGTGTTTGCAACCCTGGAACCCGAGGGTCGATAGCCAGGTGAGAGGCAGAACCAAAGAACCGAAGCTCAACCCCCGCAAGCACAATCAGGTGAATACAATTAGGTAAGCACACGAGTGGGACCCGGTGGAAACTTGCATCGGAGGAGGGCCCCCGGGCCGTCTCCTGCCCCAGGGGAGAGCTGGGGCCTCGTGACTAACGCGGGGGGGGGGGGGGCATGGATCCACAGGAGTAACAGGAGGAGTATGAAACACTAGTAAGGGAGAAGTCAAAATAGGAGGCGGCGACGGGCAGTATAACACAAGGGTGAGGAGTATATGGCAGTATACGGAGGGTGAGGCAGTATAACACAATGGTGAGGCAGTATAACACAAGGGGATCACAAGGCTCCAGCTCCCCATCTTTATAAACACAACCCGAGTCTGCTCCGGAGAACACATTGACAATTTAATTTGTTCTTGTTTTCATATCCGCCTCTATTCTCTTCCCTCCTTTATCTATTTCTATTAACGATCTCCTTACCCATTTCCCACATTCATCCCCCATTCCCCATATTCATCCCCCATTCCCCGCATTCATGCCTGTGACCTCCAGAAATTCTACGAACTGGAACTGGAAACCCAGTGATGAGTATCTGAGGGGAGGGTCACTGTGGCACAGTATCTGAGGGGAGGGTCACTGTGGCACAGTATCTGAGGGGAGGGTCACTGTGGCACAGTATCTGAGGGGAGGGTCACTGTGGCACAGTATCTGAGGGGAGGGTCACTGTGGCACAGTATCTGAGGGGAGGGTCACTGTGGCACAGAATCTGGCACAGTGAGCCCGCGGTCTGTCCCGGTGTGAGCCCGCGGTCTTATTGTGAGCCTGGGGGTCATGGTGTAGGCCTGGGGGTCATGGTGTGAACCTGGGGGTCATGGTGTGAACCTGGGGGTCATGGTGTGAACCTGGGGGTCATGGTGTGAACCTGGGGATCATGGTGTGAACCTGGGGGTCATGGTGTGAACCTGGGGGTCATGGTGTGAACCTGGGGGTCATGGTGTGAACCTGGGGGTCATGGTGTGAACCTGGGGGTCATGGTGTGAACCTGGGGGTCATGGTGTGAACCTGGGGGTCATGGTGTGAACCTGGGGGTCATGGTGTGAACCTGGGGGGTCATGGTGTGAACCTGGGGGTCATGGTGTGAACCTGGGGGGTCATGGTGTGAACCTGGGGGTCATGGTGTGAACCTGGGGGGTCATGGTGTGAACCTGGGGGGTCATGGTGTGAACCTGGGGGGTCATGGTGTGAACCTGGGGGGTCATGGTGTGAACCTGGGGGTCATGGTGTGAACCTGGGGGTCATGGTGTGAACCTGGGGGTCATGGTGTGAGCCTGGGGGTCATGGTGTGAACCTGGGGGTCATGGTGTGAGCCTGGGGGTCATGGTGTGAACCTGGGGTCATGGTGTGAGCCTGGGGGTCATGGTGTAGGCCTGGGGGTCATGGTGTAGGCCTGGGGGTCATGGTGTAGGCCTGGGGGTCATGGTGTGAACCTGGGGGTCATGGTGTGAGCCTGGGGGTCATGGTGTGGGCTGGGGTGGTCCATCTACACAGTGGAGAAGACGTGAGCCGTGAGGGCAGCCCCGGCCCCTGGCTACACCCATGAATGTTATATACACTGACTGCTGGCTGGCCCTGCCCTGATCCCACGCGGCCCGTATTAAAGTGCACCTCTCCTTTCTCTCACCCTGGCCTCGTACACTCCCTCATATTCCTCATATTGTCCTCCTGTTCGTCTTATGTTGGCCAGCTCTCTTCTATGTTGCTCTTTGCAATCATATGTTGTCTATGTTGGGTGGTCTTTGGTCTCTGAATGTTGTTTTTCTCATTATATGGCTATAAAAGCTTTGTTGGTCCGTAGATTTTGCTAGTATGTCATTTTGAAATTGACTCTCGGCTTCTCTCCTGACTCTGGTGTAATCATTTCTGGCTCTCTTTAGTTCGTCTCTAGTTTCCTCTGATCTTGTGCTCTTTGTATTATTTTCATGCTTTTTTAGTTTTTTCTCCTGTGCTGCTTCCCCCACACTGCCTATTACACCAAGGGTTTACTTCGTCTTGTTCATCCCCTCCTCCTTGAGTGGGATCATCAGCGCGGTTGCACCTGCACATTTCTGAGTAATACCTTCCATCATTTCATGTGACGTCTGCCCTTCCAGTTACCTCCCACACTGGACTTCTCTCAGAAAATCCCTTGGATAATTTACTGAAGTCCCTAATGAGAGAGCAAATTCAATGTCTTGTTTTCCCTGATGATTGCATTCCCATAGTGTATGTCTTGAGGTAGGAGTTCTAGCTCTTAGAATTTTCAGAGTTGTTTATGTGTTTTAATTAAACTCTTATTATTTGTGACTTTAAAATATTTGTCCTCATTTAATTTTTTCATTTTATATCCTGTTTAGTCACTTGAATGTCTGTATTAATAAATAATCTCCCATGGTTCCCTGGGGTGTCAGGCTGTTTGTT
>NC_059649.1:11161202-11171242 GCF_020424385.1 Procambarus clarkii | reverse complement strand
ACTTCACTTGGGGTCAGAGTTAGTCACAATACGCTCAACACCTGACCCCACTCTCCAAACACCTGCCTGAAAATGTTCTCGCTTCTGCCACACAACACAACCTTAACCTGACGCTCTAGCACACACATGTATATTTAATACTACCTTACCTTGACAAATTATGCATGATAGTCATAGTAATACATTAATGCACAAAAAAATATTAAATTACAGATACAGCATAGCAAACTCAGTGCATAAATTTATACATCCTAACGTAATCGTTCCCCGGGACTCCTTCACGCTAGGTGTGGAGGTCACAGAGAAGGCTGAGTAATGTTGCCTGGAGCTGAGGTATGGTACCAGCGGGGAGGACGTGGGCACGCTGGCTAGTAGACGGAGTAATAGTGTTGGTAGCATAAATGAGGCGTACTTGGCTCTGTTAGTTAACTTGCACACGTTAGTGGAAACAGTGAAGAGGCGTGGTTGGTGACGCAGTCGTTTGGAAACATGGGCGTGGGAAAACGTGGTTTATCACAGTGTTAACACTAAGATTTTGTAAAGGTGACTTGCAACATGCTTGGAGACGACGCTCGACCTGCACATTTCCCGTCGCCTCCCGTCATCCTGATGACCCTAGTTGACGCGGGCGACTGATCGTGCTCTTATGGTAATAAAATAAACACCTTATTGGTTACTGATTTAAATAGAGACGTATAATAAACAGGACACATTTCAGCGAGCCTCTGTGGTTTAGTAATTCCTGGCTGTGTAAATCTGTGCTTCCTCTCGTGTTCCACTCCAAGCTCACTTCATGACTGTAATATATGTGATATTGACTATAACAACTGTAATTTTGCTTTGTTAAGCTCTGTTATTTTTCCAGAATTTCTAGTGAAGAATTTTATGAATTTTCGATATCGGTGAATCAGTTTGACTTAACAGTTGATACGCTGCTCGGGGAATGTATAATGCTCTGTTTACTCTGACGACTCTTGTTCCATCGGTGCCTAACTTAGCTAAGCGAAACCTAACCTCTACAATGGTATTCTTATCCAGTTTAACAGCTTGGCGCTTTCCCCTTATAAGTCCCTTCCATTCCCTCCCCTCTCCCTCGCAATCCATGGATCGATTTCCGGCCAGGATACAAATTGGCAGAGTTTCTATCGCCTAATGGTTGTGTTGGCCTAGCAGTAAATAGGTACCTGGGTGGTAGACAGCTGTTGTGGGGTTACATCCCTGGGAAGGTCAGTAGTCACGATGCATACACAAGTTTCCTCTCCACAACTGGTATTAAATACCTATAGTAAATACACACCCTCACTCCACAATCTGGCCTCTTAAAGAGAACGTCGCATTTCGATCGTATGCGTTACATAAGGCCAAACATTTTCGTACTAGGAAATGGAAGTGGCTGGCGAAGGTGGCGTACTGTCCCGTTTTCTGTTTTGGGTCCTCTGGTAGGTTAGGGGAGTTGACCGTTTTCTTGACTTTGGGAAAGCCTAGGAGGACGGGCTGCCTGCTCTCCTACACAAACTTACTCCCACACCCACCCGCACACCCTACCCCACCCCCCACCTGTCTCACTACCACCAGCTCAGCAAGGGTCACACAAGGTCAAGTATAAGAGCGTCACTCCTCCTCTACTTACACAGGGCTTAAAAAACATTATGATTAGATCTGTGCTTCTAAAGTTGTAATGAAGGTAGACATGGTCGGGGCTGTGATGTTAAGGCGGCGTGTGGCAGAACCTCAAGGGTTGGCCAAATGGTGTGCTCTTACCTAATTGTGCTTGCGGGGGTTGCGCTCTGGCTCTTTGGTCCCGCCTCTCAACTGTCAATCAACTGGTGTACAGGTTCCTGAGGCTATTGGGCTCTATCATATCTACATTTGAAACTGTGTACGGAGTCAGCCTCCACCACATCACTGCCTAATGCATTCCATCTGTTAACTACTCTAGACACTGAAAAGTTCTTTCTAACGCCCCTGTGGCTCATTTGGGTACTCGGTTTCCACCTGTGCCCCCTTGTTCGCGTCCCACCAGTGTTGAATAGTTTATCCTTGTTTACCCGGTCGATTTCCCTGAGGATTTTGTAGGTAGTGATTGTCTCCCCTTACTCTTCTGTCTTCAAGTGTCGTAAGGTGCATTTCCCGCAGCCTTTCCTCGTAACTCATTCCTCTTAGTTCTGGGACTAGTTTAGTGGCATACCTTTGGACTTTTTCCAGCTTCGTCTTGTGCTTGACAAGGTACGGGCGCCATGCTGGGGCTGCATACTCCTGGATTGGTCTTACATATGTGGTATACAAGATTCTGAATGATTTCTTACACAGGTTCCTGAAGGCTGTTCTGATGTTAGCCAGCCTCGCATATGCCGCAGACGTTATTCTTTTTATGTGGGCTTCAGGAGACAGGTTTGGTGTGATATCACCTAGATCTTTCTCTGTCCGTTTCATTAAGTACTTCATCTCCTATTCTGTATCCTGTGTCTGGCCTCCTGTTTCCACCGCCTAAATTCCTCCGCCGGAGGAATTGTGTGTGTGTGTGTGTGTGTACGAAGAGTAGAAGATATCGACTTATGGTTATGAGAAAGATGAGAGAGCGAGAAGAAAGGGTGGTGGAAGAAGGGAAATTAGGAGAAAGTAAGTTGAGGGAGGGAGGCAGGGCAGGGCAGGAGAGAGAGAGAGATAGATAGATAGATAAAGTTAAGGAGAGCTAGAGAGGGGGGGGGGGGAGCGAAGGACAAAGGCAAGAGAGAGGGAAGGAGATGTGTTAACTAAGCGGAAATTTGTCATCTCTGGTGTTGTTGGCATTTGGAGACATTTTAAGGGTGTGTTTCATGTTTGTGTTTACAGTTGTAATAAAGTATTCTTAAGTGTGAATTAGTTTATTTACCTTCCCCCTACGGCACACAGTGTGCACTCAACTTTGTGTAAGTGCTGTGTCGAACATTAGCTCCCTAGGTCTAGCTCATTAGGCCTTGCCTGCCTTTGCCGAGTTAATTTAATAGCATTAATTTTTCCTGTTTTTTCGACGTCCTTCCTGTTTCAGCTGCTGTTTGAGACTGTCTCGACAATATCTTCTGTTGTTCATTGTATTTTTTGCAACACATAGGCTAAATACGGTGTTTTTGATATCCATCCTGTTTATCAGTTTCTCCGTGAACGTCTTCGGCTTCAGGTCTTAGTCGTTCCTTCTCTCATTTTAAACATTTCCTTTTCATCTACTTGGCCAAGCCCATTCTTTAAGTGTTTATCGTCACCCGTCACACCGGCGGGGAGCCTGGCCCCCGTCACACCGGCGGGGAGCCTGGCCCCCGTCACACCGGCGGGGAGCCTGGCCCCCGTCACACCGCCAGGAAGCCTGGCCCCCGTCACACCGGCGGGGGCTCTTCCCACACAAGTCATTACCGCGAGGAAGCTTTCATTTAATTCCTCAAAGGTTTCCTCCATTTTTATACTCTCCTTTAGCAGTCGGTCAGTCACTCGTATTTTCCCTCTAATATGTCTTTAGGGCAATTTTTTTTTTCTTGGCTTTGGAGGCAATGCCAGTCTCATAGATTTTGTCTAAATCTCTTCTGAGGTTTGTGTGTTCGTTTTTAGCCCTGTTGAATCCGGATTGATTCTCTTATGTTCGCTTTTCTATAGTGTTCCCACTCCTTCATGACTGTTCCTCCTGCTTCTTGACACGTGTGAGAGTTCTCACATCATTGTACCTGCAGTGAGAGTTCTCACATCATTGTACCTGCAGAGTTGTTACTAACTCGCACCTTACTTGTCGTATTTAGTGCTGAAACCTTTTGTTGCCTTGACTTATATTTACTCTCCCTCTTCCATGCTATTTGCTCGCTACAAGTCCGCTGTAAAGGGTCTTTCAAGCATTTACTCGACTCGTCTGCACCTCACGATTCCGTCCATGTCTGGCGTGCGCGCCTTCTGCAAGTGAGAACTAGTTCTTAGGTCTCGCCTCATAGCTACTTTGTATTGTGCTTTTATTCCTTCCCATGTAATAGGATCCTGTCGTACTTACTCTTGACGGTGGGAATGTATGCAAGCATGTCCACAGCGGTAGGAGCCCTGTTGACTCTCTTTGGTATATGTATAATACATATATAATACACACACACACACACACACACACACACACACACACACACACACACACACACACACACACACACACACACACACACACACACACACACACACACACACACACACACACACACACACACACACACACACACACACACACACACACACACACACACACACACATATATATATATATATATATATATATATATATATATATATATATAAATATATATATATATAATATATATATAATATATATATAATATAATATAATATATATATATATATATATATATATATATATATATATATAATATAAATAACAGGTTTGTAAGAAACTAGATATAACCACTACCGAAAAATATTTACGCAAGAGACTTGTAAGTAAATATTTGTACAAACAGCTGTGAGTCTCATAATGTCTCAATGATATGAACAAAACATTTACTGAGTGGTAACCTTGCTAAGTGTTGGCACGGAAACTCTTCTTATGGCCCGCCTCAGCATCCTCGGCTCGGGAAATGGGCTGAAAGTTTCTTGACTCGGAAGCCGCACGTATTGGAACCTGGTAAAAACTGTGTTCGGTTAAGTCGCTTTCGGGGTAACAGCGCAGCGATTTTTTTTTTCTTTAGTCCTCAGCCTGGTTTGGTCTCGCATCTCTTGTTGACAAACCACCCACTAGAAAGTGAAGGGACGACGACGTTTATTTCAGCCACGTTATTGTAACTCCTCGTCTGCATATGGCTACCGCTCACATCTCTTCCTTGACCGCGATACTCAACCTGTCTTATTAGATGAAGCTGTGTCAGAATTTAGCCCAACCAGACTTAGAATGGCAAATGGGACTACCCGGATGGTTCTGATAGCTGTGGCACCGCGTCTGACTCCACTCAGACGAAACGACTCGCCACAAGGTGCTCGAGGTGCACATCGCCAGTTACTTGTGTCCCGCGGTAATATGTTCTGCACCGTTCACTGGAGAAGGTTGTAACTATCGTCTGCCGAGGCTCCCTGACCTTCATCCATTACTGAGCTTGTGACCGGGATCAGCAGAGCTTGCGTCTCAGGTGCATCCCGAAAAGCGCCGATCAAGAATTAAGATGACATAACTGGAATTATTTGATTTGTGAAACGTTAGCAGAGTGCTGCATTGCGGCACAAGCTGTTCCCCCAGCTGGTGTGACCTGAGTGCTGCATTGCGGCACAAGCTGTTCCCCCAGCTGGTGTGACCTGAGTGCTGCATTGCGGCACAAGCTGTTCCCCCAGCTGGTGTGACCTGAGTGCTGCATTGCGGCACACGGAACCTCCAGCTGCAGTGTGACCTACTGCCTTCACCACACGTTACCACACTGCTTTAGTGTGGTACAGGGAGGCCCCGCCCCCCTGTAGTGTGGTACAGGGAGGCCCCGCCCCCCCTGTAGTGTGGTACAGGGAGGCCCCGCCCCCCCCTGCAGTGTGGTACAGGGAGGCCCCGCCCCCCCTGCAGTGTGGTACAGGGAGGCCCCGCCCCCCCTGCAGTGTGGTACAGGGAGGCCCCGCCCCCCCTGCAGTGTGGTACAGGGAGGCCCGCCCCCCCTGTAGTGTGGTACAGGGAGGCCCCGCCCCCCCCTGTAGTGTGGTACAGGGAGGCCCCGCCCCCCCTGTAGTGTGGTACAGGGAGGCCCCCCCCCCCTGTAGTGTGGTACAGGGAGGCCCCGCCCCCCTGTAGTGTGGTACAGGGAGGCCCCGCCCCCCCTGTAGTGTGGTACAGGGAGGCCCCGCCCCCCCCCCCTGCAGTGTGGTACAGGGAGGCCCCGCCCCCCCCCCCCTGCAGTGTGGTACAGGGAGGCCCCGCCCCCCTGCAGTGTGGTACAGGGAGGCCCCGCCCCCCCTGCAGTGTGGTACAGGGAGGCCCCGCCCCCCTGTAGTGTGGTACAGGGAGGCCCCGCCCCCCCTGCAGTGTGGTACAGGGAGGCCCCGCCCCCCCTGCAGTGTGGTACAGGGAGGCCCCGCCCCCCCTGCAGTGTGGTACAGGGAGGCCCCGCCCCCCCCTGCAGTGTGGTACAGGGAGGCCCCGCCCCCCTGCAGTGTGGTACTGGGAGGCCCCGCCCCCCTGCAGTGTGGTACAGGGAGGCCCCGCCCCCCCCCCCTGCAGTGTGGTACAGGGAGGCCCCGCCCCCCCTGTAGTGTGGTACAGGGAGGCCCCGCCCCCCCCTGTAGTGTGGTACAGGGAGGCCCCCCCCTGCAGTGTGGTACAGGGAGGCCCCCCCTGCAGTGTGGTACAGGGAGGCCCCCCCTGCAGTGTGGTACAGGGAGGCCCCCCCCTGCAGTGTGGTACAGGGAGGCCCCCCCCTGCAGTGTGGTACAGGGAGGCCCCCCCTGCAGTGTGGTACAGGGAGGGCCCCCCCCTGCAGTGTGGTACAGGGAGGCCCCCCCCTGCAGTGTGGTACAGGGAGGCCCCGCCCCGCCCCCCCTGCAGTGTGGTACAGGGAGGCCCTCAACACAGTGTTAGTGTCCTCCTCTGTTCCCGAATGTGCATCACAAAATTTTACTGAAAATATATTAGGGTGGAAAGTAAGTTTCCTGGTAGTGAGTGATACATGTCTCATCTTCAACTATGTACAACGCGCCTTTCATATGTTGAATGCAATTATCTGCCGTTTCTAGAACTATCACAGTCATAAATTGTACTAAACTTGCATGGCGTAACACTGCCAGTGTTACATAACACCGGCTCCCACTCTGGGGAAGGTGATGACCGCCCTCCATCCTCCGCTCCAGTCACTGTTAACAGTAACAACAAGAGTGATATATCAGCGAGAAGTTATAGAGCACTACGGTGCATTGACCTCACCCAAGAGTTCCCTCGCTCCCTAGTGCTTCAGAGTTGTCTCACTGAAATATCACGCTATTGGGAATTCGGTTAGTGTGTGTGTGTTTACTATTTGTGCCTGTAGAGCTGGGCTATGAGCTCTTGGACCCCGCCTTTCTAACCAATCTATTTTTCGTCTGTTGTGTGTATTGTATATATTTCTCGGTAATACACGCGCACACATCCCCAGGAAGCAGCCCGTAGCAGCTGTCTAACTCCCAGGGACCTATTTACTGCTAGGTGAACAGGTGTGTGTAATTACCTAAGTGTAGTTACAGTATGAGAGCTACGCTTGTGGTGTCCCGTCTTCCCAGCACTCTTCGTCTTGTAACGCTTTGAAACAGTGTGTGTGTAATAGTTCTTGGTCTCGTTCGTTTAGCCCCGCCGATTGTCTGCGGGAGAAACTGTCATAAGATTGACAATGTTGATGGTATAGCAATGGACAGTTACTATTGTTGTGCAAGTGACGCTTGATCATCTGGTCATGATCGCGGCGTTGCTCACTCGCGTCTAGTGTGTGTTTCTCGGGTTGAGTAATCCAGCGATATTTCAGACCGTCTTATGCGCGTGACGTAGTGTCCTCAAGTCTGGAACCCCAGCCGTGGCCCCAGCAGTGACCCCCAGCAGTGGCCCCCAGCAGTGACCCCCAGCCGTGGCCCCCAGCAGTGACCCCAGCCGTGGCCCCCAGCAGTGGCCCCAGCCGTGACCCCCAGCAGTGACCCCCAGCAGTGACCCCCAGCCGTGGCCCCAGCAGTAACCCCAGCAGTGGCCCCCAGCCGTGGCCCCAGCCGTGGCCCCAGCAGTGACCCCCAGCAGTGACCCCAGCAGTGACCCCAGCAGTGACCCCAGCAGTGACCCCCAGCAGTGGCCCCAGCCGTGACCCCAGCAGTGACCCCAGCAGTGACCCCCAGCAGTGGCCCCAGCCGTGACCCCCAGCAGTGACCCCCAGCAGTGACGGTGTAGAAGGCAACACCTTGCGAAGTGATGACACTCACTGTAGCCTAAATTGAGTAGCAATGCTCTGAAAAGTTTTAATTTCTTAAAGTAAATTCTTACCTAATCAACTTTATAATCGAGGTTTGGAGTTGTCTGAATGGTTGATTTGATCTTAAAAGTGGCGAGGCTGTCCTGAATGTGTTTACAGTTTATGGACCTCCAGCAGTCAGCCGAGGAAAACTGGGAGCGCCTCCCGGGGGGGGGGGGGGAAGGGTTGCATCGTCCCCCCACCACAGTCTTCTCTCTCTCTCTCTCTCCCCTTTGTTGCAACCCACGGCAGTAAAACTGGCGGCTTTCATTGTGTAAACAACTTGTACCAATTAGTGAGCCAACGTCTAAGCAATTAATATACCACTGACTGACAACAAAATATGGACGAGGGTTTTTCATTGACTACAGGTGCAGATGACGCATGGATGCGTATTTCAAGAAACTGAGGCTTTTTGGGAATGCGTGTCTTGCCTTAATTATGAAGGATGGGCGGTGGGGGCGCCCATGGTGGGCTGGAAGGTGGCATGTGGTGGGTGGTAAACAAGGCATGTGGTGGGTGGTAAACAAGGCATGTGGTGGGTGGTAAACAAGGCATGTGGTGGGTGGTAAGCAAGGCATGTGGTGGGTGGTAAACAAAGCATGTGGTGGGTGGTAAGCAAGGCATGTGGTGGGTGGTAAACAAAGCATGTGGTGGGTGGTAAGCAAGGCATGTGGTGGGTGGTAAGCAAGGCATGTGGTGGGTGGTAAGCAAGGCATGTGGTGGGTGGTAAGCAAGGCATGTGGTGGGTGGTAAACAAGGCATGTGGTGGGTGGTAAACAAGGCATGTGGTGGGTGGTAAACAAGAGGGCTGGAGAGCCCAGCAAGATTCAGTGTGGGGTCCTGGGCGCGCGCTTCTGTTGGTTGGCTGTGGAGCGATGTGTGTGCGCGCGCCGCGCAGGACCCTGACGCAGGTGTGATCGTCCTGGATGTGAGTGGAGGCAGGGAGGGAAGCAAGACCAGCAGCAGCTAGCGTCCTCCTCCCCATCCCACCTTTCCCAGGAAGGCCCCTTCTCCCCCAGCAACCCACAGTCCGCCTGGCCCCGCCCCGCGCACTGCTTCCCAAGTTACCGCCGTTCCAGATCCAAGAGCACACCACACCCTGGCCCTCTAGTCAGCTACACGCCGCCCTCTACACGCGGCGCCGCTACGCCACCACCACCCCCCACGTCAAGCCCGCGCCCTGGCGTGTGTCCGGACCATCCACCTGCTGTCGCTGCTGAGGAGACTTGCAGTGAACAGCAGCGCTACCTGCTGTCACCATGTCCACAAGCGCCCAAACCTTGCGCACCAAACATCAGAGCTGCTGGACGCTGTGACGCGACTTGAGCTTGGATAGTGAAGCGTTCGCGAAGGAATCCACTGGAGACTTTCAAGGGCGGCGTGGCCCCCCACACAACGTGCGGTGTATCAGGAAAATAAGTACCTGAAATTAGAGCGCTGACGTATGCAGCTGGAGAGTAAACTAGAGTTTAGAGAGCTGTGTATTTGCACTTCGTTTGACGGAAGATTTAACGATCAAGAGATCTTGTACTTTGTAAACCTTGCGTAACGTCAAGGAATTGTATCGCCGTGTGGCGATGTATTTTTTGTCGGCGTTGCATGTTTCTATGTGCGCCTTGTCTTGTGCATAATAGCACTGGTGTTTATATAACTAAATCTGTGTGTTGTATATTTGTGTGTGGGTGTGTATAGTAGTTGTTGTGTGGTCGTTACCAGTAGCGGGACACAGACACCTGTATACAGGCCATCATTGTCCCCCACCTCGGGAGCTCTCACATACGTTAGCTTCGAATCCGTCTATTTCTCTAAATACGTGTCCATAATATCTTGTCTAGCTGACCTCTGCACCATACGTCCATGCTCCAGCCCTGTCCTCAAGTACCCTGACGGGACCCGCTGAACAACTACTGCCACAGGTCATCTCTGTCCAAACACTGTCGTTAAACGTCCACGTTATAACTCGCCCGAGCTTCTTTCCGTCTGCTAGTCAAGACGAAGGCCTTCTATATGCGTAGTTAGATATTTGAATTAAAGCTGCTTCTTGTTCTTTGTAAAGAGGAATCTGCGAGGCTCATCAGTTTAGCTTCA
>NC_059649.1:11086202-11156202 GCF_020424385.1 Procambarus clarkii | reverse complement strand
CACACTTCCTGCACTGGAACAAGTAACACCTATGACTGGGTGAGAGGAGCGGCCGGGTCTGTGAGGTATATTTTGTTCCTCTCAATTGTTTGAAGAGATCGTATGGAAATTTCGATGTCGAAATCATGCAAGTGATATGGCTTCATTCCCATTCGAGAAAATGTGTGTACAATACGGTTTCAAGAAGAAAGCGGCAGAGACGTAGCGTGTGCGGCAATGTTGTGTGAGTCTTGTACCTCAAGTTCCATCCCTCCTCTCCCATCACTTGTCACTATCCCAGCCTCCCGGTCATTATATAGCTTCAACATGCCTCAATTTGACTTTATAATGCTCACATAACTCAAATGTCGTTAGGTCAGTACTCAACTTTGTTTTTGTCGGGAGTTTGCTGTCAATTCCTTCAATGGTCTTATCATATTTGCAATTGAAATTGTGTGTAGAGCATAACTTTTCTCTCACACTGAAACACTTCTCCTTTATATCTCTGGTTGATACCTGGTTGATGGGGTTCTGGGAGTTCTTCTACTCCCCAAGCCCGGCCTGAAGCCAGGCTTGACTTGTGAGAGTTTGGTCCACTAGGCTGTTGCTTGGAGCGGCCCGCAGGCCAAGGTCTCCTCTTCCTTATAAACTGGAATCTCTGAGTCACATTCCAGTTTCCAGCTTTCACTTGTGGTCGCTTTACCTCAAGTTGATCTCAAACTTATACAGTATCCAGTTCCTATTCATCTTGTCGCGTTCTCTAAGAACCTTGTATGTGGTGACCATGTGAACGGTGTCTGTGTTCCTGTGGGAGGTTCTTGAAGCCCGTCCTCGTAGCTCACACCTTTATCTTTTGATGTCAGCCTTATCAAAGACGTCTATGTGATATGTTGGCGCCGCATACTCCGTTATTGGCGCCGCATACTCCGTTATTGGCGCCGCATACTCGTGAATGACAGTGTTTTAAGTTCCATAAAGCTGTCGGTGTGTTGGCTAATGTGGCGTACCTCACTGACGTTATGAAGACCAAACCCCTCACCAGAAGATGAGACGACGACGACGTTTCGGTCCGTCTTGAACCATTCTCATGTTGATTGTGATGGGAGCGAGGGAGGCACGACCATTATCCTGACATTATCCTCACTAAAGTTATCCTGTGTACATGGACCTCCGGGGATGGCTTGGGTGTCATCACCTTCCATTGGTTATTATTATTATTATTATTTAAATTTTGTCCCGAAGGGCTAGTTTATTTGGCGGCGTCACTCATCCTGTCCCTTCTGCAACCCGCTCTCGCACAAGACGGTACATATGAGTTATTGCTTACAGTCAATATTTGGCTTATTAATAAGTACATATGTGGTATATTCGAAGTTACATTTTGTTTTCAAGCTACAATCTCTTCCTATCAATGTGCTATACACCAGTTTTAATATTAGGAATTTCTTTTCAAGGTAAACTCAAATATTCACAATAATGTAGTATGTCACATGTGAACTTATTAATAAGCCAAATATTGACTATAAGCAAGTGCGAGAACGGATTGCAATCCCTTCTGTCTTCATCCAAGACAGTCCAACACTTTCACTTCTATTCATCTAGGCTGTATGGGTCTCGACCCGTGGGCCCCACGCCTACACTGTCTCTATCTTCTATTCTTATTACTTTACATTTCTTTATCTATTGAGATACTACTCCAATACAGCCCCAGTGTGCATTTACTATTTGTCTGCAGAATCCAGCTATTAGCTCCACGACCCCGACTTTCTAACAGATCTATGTTTGCGTCTGTTATTTCTACTACAGTACATGTATTTCCCTCTAGCACACGCACGCGTCACAAGGGAGCAGCCTATAGCAGCACGCTAGCTCCCGTGCACTCTAGCTCCCGTGCACTCTAGCTCCCGTGCACTCTAGTTGAGGTGCACACACACTCGTGATCACTACGTCTTGTTTGTGTGATCAAGTGGGCTGTGCGTGCTCACTCCTGCACAGGTTACAGGGGTAGCCTTCTATTATCATTATGAATGATACATATCAAATTGATCATAACTTTGCAAAAGATCAATTGTGATGAAAGGGAGAAAGCACCAAGTCATGACGACTATATAGCACTGGGAAGGGGTCAGGATAAGGCTTGGGGATGGGATGTGATGGGATGGG
The DNA here is from genome assembly GCF_020424385.1 of Procambarus clarkii. Lineage (NCBI taxonomy): Eukaryota > Metazoa > Arthropoda > Malacostraca > Decapoda > Cambaridae > Procambarus > Procambarus clarkii. The sequence goes on along the minus strand of NC_059649.1, from coordinate 11,154,060 downwards.
GGGGGGGAAGGAATGGTGCCCAGCCACTTGGACGGTCGGGGATTGAACGCCGACCTGCATGTAGCGAGACCGTCGCTCTACCGTCCAGCCCTTCATTTACCGTCTAGGTAAATAGAGTATATTTATAAGTATAATAAAAGAGGTGATGGAAGAGATAGATAGATACAGACACAGATACAGACACACGGACAGATACAGACACACGGACAGATACAGACACACGGACAGACAGACACAAACACAGATTGATTGACTGAAGGTCAACAAACGCCTCCATGTTGTGGAGGGCAGGCGCGCCCTCGCACGCTCCCCACCGTGTTGACTCCTGGCAAACTGTGTAACGAATTAGAACTGTCAGAGCGTGCTTCTCCGCCGTCATTACAACTCGCCCTAGACCGGGCTTTAATATATTTTTTAGATTTCCTGATGTCCCAGGTGGTGGTGGTGCTTTGTGAGGAGTGAGGACCACCTGTGAGGGTGTGAGTGGGTGGATGGGGGACCCCCAACACTTCGTTAACTATTGTATAGGATAGACGCCATGAGGGAAGCAGGGGGAGGGATTATTTGATGGGGGGTTTGAGTGGGTGGAGGGGGGGGGATGCTCTGGATATTGAAGGATGTGTACTGGAGATAGAGATGCTGTGAGTGTTGAGGGTCCTGGAGATGAGGATACACGAGTTTGGGAGAGGTTGAAGCAGCAAGCGGCCGAGATACTAAATGTCAAGGACGTGGAGGAGAGTCCAAAGAAGAAATAAGAAAACTAAAGAGCCGCTGCAGAGTTGGAGAGTTGCAGTGTGTGGCAAACAGCGCGCGAGCATCGCTATATCTCCAGTGAGACGGTTGTTCCCCGTATTCACAACGGAGAAGATATGAACAAGTCTGTGTGCTCAATAACATGTTTTGTTCAAAGTTCTTGGAGGGTCGAGCATCAGATCCCGCTCTTCCTGCCTATAAGATGCAGTGAATTTGTCATCCTATTTCTCATTTACTTCTTTCTGACGCTGCTTATTCAGCTGGCATCGATACTCGCTTCTTAAACACATTCCACTCGGTCGTAAGTCTTACACTAAGGACGTGGTTCCCTAAACGGACTCCTCGCCGCTGCTGACTGCTGTATCGGTCTTGGCCACGTTTTTTGTTTAACGACTTATGTACCTTGACTCGTCTGGAACTACCGGTCCCAGTCATGTTCCCTAGTTCCTATGTTCCTCTTGCTGAACATTGCCTCTTTGTTTACTCTCAGTTCTCTGCCTCTTACACGAGATGTGATAACATATGTTTCTCACTTCCTGCAACGTGGTTAGGTTGACTTGTCTCAGCCTTGTGCTGTTACTGAGTCCCTCAGTCCTGGGACATGTCGTGTTGCAGGCTCCCCAGCTTGATATATTTGTATTTACCAGGTGATGCTATATAAAGGGACATCTAACCGGGGCTGCATAGCAAGAATTGGTCTTACATACGTTATATAAAATGTTCTGAAAGGCTCTTTATCGTGGCACCTAAAAGTTACTGGGACATTTGCCATTTTGCAAATGTTGCAGACTTTTTAATGTGTTGTTCACGTGTCAGGTTTGGTGTTACCTAAAGTGTATCCTTTCCCAACTCTTATCCTCATTACTATGCATTTATCCGAGTTGATGTCTAGCTGTCATCTTTCTCTCCAGTGCTGCAGTGCTTTCAGGTCTCCCTGTAGTCTTTTCAGGTTTCTTCACTTGTAACTCTTCTCATCAGTTTGGCATCATCCCCAACCAGGGATATGTATGAGCCTATTGCTTCAGCCAAGTCATTTGTATATATATTAGGACAAGAATAGGCCCAGTACTTGAGAACTCTCACTACTACTATGTTTCCTCTCCCATCATTACCATGTTGTCTACACAAGAGGCACTCCTTCACCCACTCTGGCACACTTGTATAGTCACAAGCTTTGTTCTCAAGTTGGTATGGAAGCCTTCTATGGGTCGGTATGAAACACTTCTGGCAATTTAATAACACTGAACCCACTCTTCTTTCTCCTGTGTTATTGTTGTAATTGACCGTAGCGTGTCCGAGACTGTGCAGGACCTTGCTGAGAGAGCATGCGAGTGACACTGATGTGTAGGCCAGTGGTTCATGCCTTCATTCTTTCTTGTAAATGGAGACCACAGTACCTCTTGTCCATATTTAGACATTTCATTCGTTGTTATTGTAGGGTTGAAGAGCTCGCAAAGGCAGAGGTCAATGCCTCTGCTGCTGCTTTCAGGATCCATGGGACCATTTCTTCTGGTTCCATACCTTTCGTCCTCTCCGGTTCCTTAAGTGCCTCCTCACCACCACTGCTTCCTGCACGAGTACTCACCTAGTTGTGCTTGCGGGGGTTGAGCTTCGGCTCTTTGGTCCCGCATCTAAATTGTCAATAAACTGGTGTACAGATTCATGAGCCTATTGGGTTTTAATATCTGCATTTGAAACAGTATGAAGTCAGCCTACATCACATCACCTAATGCATTCCATTTGTTAACTACCCTGACACTGAAAACGTTCTTCTAACCTCCCTGTGGTTCATTTGGATACTAAGTTTCCACCTGTGTCCCCTTGTGCGAGTACCACCAGTGTTTATATCTACCATGTCAATTACTGAGAATTGTATACGTGGTGATCATGTCTCCACTAACTCTGTGTGTGTGTGGGGGGGGGGGGCTTCACACTGACAGGGTCACTAACCTTTGACTTAGGCATATTAAGGTTCTAGGCCAAATACTGACGTTCCCCCAGGATGCACTCCACATCATTTACCTAACTCCCGGGCACCTACTTACTGCTAGGCGAACAGGCGCATTAGGTGAACAGATGCATTAGGTGAACGAAAACCTGCATGTCCTACCTTGGAAATTGAACGCGCGAGCCTGGGCTGTGAGCCAAACACGTCTCCCACAGCATTAATCTGAAAGGTAGCATTCAACTGCACATATTAGCTTTGAATTCCGTATTTTGAATTCAAACTGGAATTTTCTACTTCCCCCTGACAACTGCTGAGGCTCAAAGGCGTCAGCAGTAGTCGGTGGTCCCCGCCCCGCCTCATATATTAACACTACTCAACAGCTCCGTCGATTGAGCTCGGGCCTCACACGCGCGGGGTCCAGGGTTCGAGTCTCCTACAGCCCAGGTGAATGGAATGTTTATTTCCACGGAAGTGTGGATGACAATTGATTAATTTTAAAGTTCTGTTTACTCCTTAGTGTCCAAAGTTCTCGCAAAACGTATTATGTTGCTCCCACAGTGGTGTTCACCCCTGCTCTCTCTCTCCCACAGTGGTGTTCACCCCTGCTCTCTCTCTCCCACAGTGGTGTTCACCCCTGCTCTCTCTCTCCCACAGTGGTGTTCACCCCCCTGCTCTCTCTCTCCCACAGTGGTGTTCACCCCCCTGCTCTCTACCATCACTATTCTGGCAGCATTTTTCCATGCAGCAGCGACACTCGGGGCTCTTGCCAGCCCTCCTGCAGCTGGGATTTTGTTAAGACCTTTTATTTCCGGACTGTTCATGACCCTCGGGTTCAATGCCACCGTCCACCAAGCAGCTCCTCCACATATTTCTTTTCACGTAAGCGGCTCTTGCCAGTGTCCCGCACTCCAAGCTCTCTTAATTTTTTTCTTTGCTCTGTAGAGCTTCTGTTCGCATCGTATTATTTGCAACAAAAATCACTAAAAAATACTCAGATCGTGTTTCATGATTTTTAAAAAGTTTTAATTTGTTTTTCCATTTAAGGGGATCAGGGGACGCGGTGTCCATTGTGTCCTTTACGTCAAAGTTTTGTCCCGGAGAGAGTAATGGGGAGGACCCGTAAACTTTATATGTAATGGTTATGCTAAGGTTGCCTCCCCCGTCACCCCCTTAGATCTCCTCCGTCAACATAAACGTATTCCTTTCTTTGTTGACTGTCAGGAGCTGCCTGCTCCTCAAGATCTTCTCCCTCTTTCTTATAGTCGGGTAACACTCTAAATTACCCCAGTTGTATAACCGGATATATAACCCGATAGTCGGGGAAATATTACCCGAATTGTGTAACTCGGGATATAACAATATCCCAAGAGTTAATAAATTTTACCCTCTGACAAAAATGTGCAATGTTTCTCACACACACACACACACACACACACACACACACACACACACACACACACACACACACACACACACACACACACACACAGCGATAGTGCGAAGATTTGGCGAAGAAACGAAAAGTGGAGCTAGGGCATCACCGGTGCATGTGTGTGACCTGACCGGGTGGGACGACCCGCCGTGGAGCTACCTGATTGTGCTGTGAGTGGTGACTGTGATCAGTGGTACAGTGAATTAGTGAACTGTCACATAACGATACAGTGACTGACTCCAGAGCTTTGTGTAGACAGAGAAGAAGACCTCATCAATCTACCAGCATTTAGTGAATCACCTAGTGGGAGACAACGAAGGATAAACATCGTCATCATACATCGCCCTGCCCTTACTCATCTGGTTGTGTGAGGGGAGGCAGTCTGGTATGTACCCCTCTCTGGTCAATTAATCAGGTGTACAGATTGAGGTAAAAGATTATCAAATTCTCGTTCAGGATATCAAATATATTTAAAAATCTCAGAGTGGCTCATTTAGGCAGAGGTAACGCATAAGGGATATCTTGACACATACAAGCACGCCCGCCCACGTACGTATACACGCACACAAGTGTGCACACGCTAAAACAGACACACACACACACGTGCACGCACACACACACGTGCACGCGCACACACACACACAATTGTTCAGTCAGGGGAAAAGGCATTAACACCTGGGATAGACCTTACTATCCCCCCCCCTCTTGACCCCACCACCTGACCTGACCTGACTTAGTCGCCATCTCCGCCCCCCCCCCACCCCCCAGTCCCCCGCATCGCCCATACACACACTCTTCCCCTCCCCACTCTCCCTCTCTCCCACTCCCACTATCTCTCTCCTGCTCTCTCTCTCTCTCTCTCTCTCTCTCTCTCTCTCTCTCTCTCTCTCTCTCTCTCTCTCTCTCTCTCTCTCTCTCTCTCTCTCTCTCTCTCTCTCTCTCTCCTCTCCTCTCTCCCCTCTCTCTCTCCTCTCCCCTTCCCTTCCTCCCCCTCCCCCTCCCCTCTCTTTCCTTCCCCCTCCCTCTCTTTCCTTCCCCCTCCCTCTCTGCCCACACACACACACACACACACCTCCCCCCCTCTCTCCTTACCCGCTCTCTCCCTCACCCACTCTCTTCCTCATCCACTCTCTCCCTCTCCTCTCCCTCCCGCCTCTCTCTCCATCTCCTCCCCCCCCTCCCCTTCTACCTTCTTCTCACTTCAGTGGAAGGGTCGGATCCCCCCCACCCACCCATTTATCTCTCCCTTTATCACTCCCTTTCTCTCTCTCTCTCTCTCTCTCTCTCTCTCTCTCTCTCTCTCTCTCTCTCTCTCTCTCTCTCTCTCTCTCTCTCTCTCTCTCTCTCTCTCCCTCATCCCAACAGGGTCAAGATGGCAGCCAGAGGTCCCAGGGGAGCAGGAAAGAGCCAAGGTGACGAGATGAAGGAAATGTTCGCCCAGTTTCTGGAGGACATCAAGAGTGAGATGCAAGAAATGATGCAGGAAATGAAGAACGAAATAAGCAACCTGAAAAGAGAGCTGACAGCAGCAAAGGAGGAGATTAGAACCCTCAAAGAGAATGGTATCGAGGCTGAGAGTCAGAAAACCACCCAGGGAGAAGGTGGTAATAGTTTTCTGGATGAGAATGCCACAATAAAAGCAACATTTGCGGAAATACTAAAAAAAAATAACTCTGAAGTAATGACTGCAGTGATGGAGGTGGCCATGAAAGCAGCCACCTCGCAGGAGGCGGCACGCTCCACTAGCCAACTGCTGGAAAGGAAAAGATCAGTGGTTGCTGTGGGTATTAGGGAACAGGAAGGAACCAATAGGACAGAGTGGAATGACAAGGACAAAGCAGCAGTGAATGAAGTACTAAAGGCACTAGACATGGAAGGGGCCGAGCATAGCATTGAGAAGGTTTCCAGGCTAGGCCGGTACAACAAAGACCGAGACCGAATGATAAAGATAGTGTTTGCAAACGAGAACACAAAGGAGAGGATCCTATCAAGGAAGAGCTCCCTGAAAAACGTGGGAAAATTAAAAAATGTATTCCTCCAGCGAGACATGACAAGGGAGGAGAGAGCCGTGGCGGCAGAAGCAAGGAAGAGGCGCAGGGCGAGAGGGGAAAACCAGGAAGTCACAGCTCCCAACACAACACCCCCAGAGGCGAGGGGGGAACCCACAACCAGCTACCCATGAACACCAGAAGGGAGGACAACCCCGCCTCCCTCCTCTGCATAGAAAACCCCCCTACCCCAAACCCTCCCTGCCCCCACTCAAAAGTTCAGCCAAATCTCCCTCCCCCCACACCCAATCCCCACCCTTCTACCCCTCCCCTCCTCCCGAGTCCTCCCTCCCCCCCTTTCCTTCCCGTCCTCCCTCCCCTTTCACCCCATACCCTCCCTGTCCCTCCCCCTTCACTGGATCCCCCGCCCCTCATTCCAGTATCCTCTGAGATCCTGTTACCCACCTCACAGGTCCTCACACCCATGGAACAGCCTCCCCCACCAGCAGAACACTCACCAAGGAGGCGATTTGAGAAGGGACAGAAGAAAGTGAGCCTCAAAGCGATGTACACTAACATAGATGGAATTACAAATAAAGCAAATGAGCTTGGAGAACTGGTACTAGAGGAAAACCCAGACATAATAGCCCTCACAGAAACAAAGATCACGAAAACAATAACAAATGCAGTGTTTTCACAGGACTATTATGTTATGCGGAAAGAGAGGGAAGGAAGAGGTGGGGGTGGTGTAGCTCTGCTGGTAAGAAAAGGCTGGGATTTTGAGGAGATGGATATTCAGGGCTGTGAAGGTTTCAGTGACTACATAGCAGGTACTGTAACAAATGGAGGGAAAAAAATTATAGTCGCAGTCATATATAATCCACCACCAAATGACAGAAGACCTAGACAGGAATATGATAGAAACAACATGGCCACCATTAACATAATAGAAAGAGCAGCTTCTGTTGCTAGCAGGAATGGATCTGGACTACTAATTATGGGAGACTTCAACCATGGGAAGATAGATTGGAAGAACAGAGACCCGCATGGAGGACCAGAAACATGGAGAGCTAAGCTGCTGGACGTGGCAACAAGAAACTTTCTAAGCCAGCATACCAAAGAGCCAACAAGAATGAGAGGAGAAGATGAACCAGCAATGCTTGATTTGATATTTACCCTAAATGAATGGGATATAAGGGAAGTTAAGATGGAAGCGCCCTTGGGAATGAGTGACCACAGTGTATTGAACTTTGAGTACCTGGTAGAGCTAGGACTTATCTCCCCCCAAAAAGAACTAGGAATCAAAAGGCTGGCATACCGAAAGGGGAATTATGAACAGATGAGAAGTTTCCTAAGTGAAATACCTTGGGACACAGACCTCAGAGACAAGTCTGTACAGGGTATGATGGACTATGTTACCCAAAAGTGTCAGGAGGCAGTAAACAGGTTCATCCCGGCCCAAAGGGAAAAATCCGAGAAGCAACAAAAGAATCCATGGTATAATAGGGCATGTATGGAAGCGAAGAAACTGAACAAAAAGGCGTGGAGGAACTTCCGGAATAACAGAACACCAGAAAGCAGGGAGAGATACCAGAGAACCAGGAATGAGTACGTCAGGGTGAGAAGAGAAGCAGAGAAAAATTTTGAAAATGATATAGCAAACAAAGCCAAGACCGAACCAAAGCTACTTCACAGTCACATCAGAAGGAAAACAACAGTGAAAGAACAGGTATTGAAACTTAGAACAGGCGAGGACAGGTATACAGAGAATGACAGAGAGGTGTGTGAGGAACTCAACAAGAGGTTCCAGGAGGTCTTCACAATAGAACAGGGTGAGGTCACTGTGCTAGGAGAAAGGGAGGTAAACCAGGCGGCCTTGGAGGAGTTCGAAATTACGAGAGAGGAGGTCAAGAGACACCTGCTGGATCTGGATGTTAGAAAGGCGGTTGGTCCAGATGGGATCTCACCATGGGTACTGAAAGAGTGTGCAGAGGCACTTTGCTTGCCACTCTCCATAGTGTATAGTAAATCACTAGAGACGGGAGACCTACCAGAAATATGGAAGACGGCGAATGTGGTCCCAATATACAAAAAGGGCGACAGACAAGAGGCACTGAACTACAGGCCAGTGTCCTTGACTTGTATACCATGCAAGGTGATGGAGAAGATCGTGAGAAAAAACCTGGTAACACATCTGGAGAGAAGGGACTTCGTGACAAATCGCCAACATGGATTCAGGGAGGGTAAATCTTGCCTTACAGGCTTGATAGAATTCTACGATCAGGTGACACAGATTAAGCAAGAAAGAGAGGGCTGGGCGGACTGCATTTTCTTGGATTGTCGGAAAGCCTTTGACACAGTACCGCATAAGAGGCTGGTACATAAGCTGGAGAGACAGGCAGGTGTAGCTGGTAAGGTGCTCCAGTGGATAAGGGAGTATCTAAGCAATAGGAAGCAGAGAGTTACGGTGAGGGGTGAGACCTCCGATTGGCGTGAAGTCACCAGTGGAGTCCCACAGGGCTCTGTACTCGGTCCTATCTTGTTTCTGATATATGTAAATGATCTCCCGGAGGGTATCGATTCATTTCTCTCAATGTTTGCGGACGATGCTAAAATTATGAGAAGGATTAAAACAGAAGAGGACTGTTTGAGGCTTCAAGAAGACCTAGACAAGCTGAAGGAATGGTCGAACAAATGGTTGTTAGAGTTTAACCCAACCAAATGTAATGTAATGAAGATAGGTGTAGGGAGCAGGAGGCCAGATACAAGGTATCATCTGGGAGAGGAAATTCTTCAGGAGTCAGAGAAGGAAAAAGACTTGGGGGTTGATATCACGCCAGACCTGTCTCCTGCAGCACATATCAAGCGGATAACATCAGCGGCATATGCCAGGCTGGCCAACATACGAACGGCATTCAGAAACTTGTGTAAAGAATCATTCAGAACTTTGTATACCACATATGTCAGGCCAATCCTGGAGTATGCAGCCCCAGCATGGAGTCCATATCTAGTCAAGGATAAGACTAAACTGGAAAAGGTTCAAAGGTTTGCCACCAGACTAGTACCCGAGCTGAGAGGTATGAGCTACGAGGAGAGACTACGGGAATTAAACCTCACTTCGCTGGAAGACAGAAGAGTTAGGGGGGACATGATCACCACATTCAAGATTCTGAAGGGGATTGATAGGGTAGATAAAGACAGTCTATTTAACACAAGGGGAACACGCACAAGGGGACACAGGTGGAAACTGAGTGCCCAAATGAGCCACAGAGATATTAGAAAGAACTTTTTTAGTGTCAGAGTGGTTGACAAATGGAATGCATTAGGGGGTGATGTGGTGGAGGCTGACTCCATACACAGTTTCAAGTGTAGATATGACAGAGCCCGATAGGCTCAGGAATCTGTACACCTGTTGATTGACGGTTGAGAGGCGGGACCAAAGAGCCAGAGCTCAACCCCCGCAAACACAACTAGGTGAGTATACACACACACACACACACACACACACACACACACACACACACACACACACACACACACACACACACACACACACACACAGGGATGCTGGTGGCAGAATGGACAGCACGCTGGTCACGTAATCCTGTGGCCCGGGTTCGATTTCCGGCGCCGGCGAGAAACAAAATGGTGATAGGACACAATTCCTTCCCCATCCCAAATCCGTATCCTAACCCTCTTCCAAGTGTTGTATAGTCGTAATGGCTTGGCGCTTTTCCCCTGATAGTTACCTTCCCTTCACCCTGATGCCCCTGTTACCTAGCAGTAAATAGGTACCTGGGAGTTAGACAGCTGTTACGGGCTGCTTCCCGTGTGTGTGTGTGTGTGTGTGTGTGTGTGTGTTGGCTCCTTGAGTTCCCATACTCTGTGCACCCACTCTTAACTCGCCCACATGTTGCCACGCCACCTGTGCGTCCGTGGGCGTGGGTGGGCGTCCGTGGGCGTGGGTGGGCGTCCGTGGGCGTCCGTGGGCGTCCGTGGGTGGGCGAGGGCGTGCGTGCGTCCACAGGTTGTCAGAGGGTGGTGGAGGCGCCCGGGCGACAGTGGGGGTGAACCACGCCAGTATTGACCCGAGACTAAGTGAATATACAGCGCCTCACCCTTCACTTCTTCAAAGCTTTCATACATATCATTAAAATTCCTGGCTTTAAATGTGGTGGGTGTTTTTTGGGTAAGATGTGAGTCGAGTTTTACGCGAGTGGGTGAAGTGGGTGTGTTGGGTGGGGGGGGGAGGGTTTTTTTGGGGGGATGGGCATCTTTCTCTGGGAAGTGAGATAAAGGAGAGGCTGGTAATGAGGGATGGGGGGTAGAGACGGTATTTAGTAATCAGTGGAGGGGAGTTAGGTAAGAATAAAGAGTGGGAAATTGAGAGGTAAAGGGATATATGGTAGGGGTTCTGACAACCATGACAACCAAGCCTGACAACAACCAAGTTCTGACAACCATGGGGAATGGACCTTCAAAACCAGTCCAGATTCCCGGTGGAGGAGATTTCAGCAAATTCAACTTCAATAATAAACGGATAAACTGGGAGCAAATAAACCAGGACTTCACAGAAATAAACTGGGAAGAACAGCTAGGAAATGCAAACCTGAACCAGTGCCTGGAAAAAATAAGCTCAGTAGCACTAGAAATATGTTCAAACCGCATACCCCTAAGAAAAAAGAGAAAGAGATGCAGATTGGAACCGGAACGTCGTTCCCTATATAGGCGAAGAAAACGAATCGCGGAACAACTTGAGAGTCGCACCCTATCTCAAGAACGGCGAAGAAGGTTAGGTAGAGAAATAGAAACAATTGAACTCAAGCTACAAGAATCATACAAAACCCAGGAGAGGCAAAGAGAGCAAAAGGCCATCAGTGAAATAGAGAGAAATCCGAAATATTTTTTCTCCTATGCAAAATCAAGATCAAAAACCACATCTAGTATCGGTCCCCTGCGAAAGGGAGATGGAATTTTCACCGATGACAACAAAGAAATTAGCGAGTTACTGAGGAAGCAGTACGACTGTTTTCAGCGAGCCATTAAATGCACTAAAGATTGATAACCCAAATGAATTTTTCATGGATATGATACCAACTTCAAATCACACATCAGACGTCGCCCTATCCCCACTAGATTTTGAAGAAGCCATAAACAGTATGCCTATGCACTCTGCACCAGGCCCGGATTCTTGGAACTCCATATTCATCAAGAACTGTAAAAAACCACTATCGCAGGCCCTTCACATTCTGTGGAGACAAAGCCTAGATACTGGCGTTATCCCTGACATACTAAAAACAGCAGAGATAGCACCACTCCATAAAGGAGGAAATAAGGCAGAGGCAAAAAATTACAGACGGATAGCACAAACATCGCACATCATAAAAATTTTTGAGTGCTAAGAAGTAAGATCACAAAATACATGGAATCACAGCATCTCCATAACCCCGGACAACATGGTTTCAGAACAGGGCGCTCTTGCCTGTCGCAGTTGCTGGACACTATGATATGGCATTAGATGCTATGGAAGACAAACAAAACGCTGATGTAATTTACACAGATTTCACAAAAGCTTTTGATAAATGTGACCATGGTGTTATTGCACATAAAATGCGTTCAAAAGGAATTACCGGGAAAATAGGCAGATGGATCTACAATTTCCTGACTGACAGAACCCAATGTGTAATAGTCAACAAAATAAAATCCAGCCCATCAACCGTGAAGAGCTCAGTCCCTCAGGGTACTGTGCTTGCTCCAGTACTTTTTCTCATCCTCATATCGGACATAGACCAGAACACAACCTATAGCACTGTATCATCCTTTGCAGATGACACTAGGATTTTCATGAGAGTTGGCAACATAGAGGACACGGCAAACCTCCAATCAGATGTAGATCAGGTCTTTCTATGGGCTACAGAAAATATGGTATTCAACGAGGATAAGTTTCAGCTCATGCGCTACGGAAAAATTGAAAATATAAAAACAGAAACCACGTACAAAACGCAGGCAAATCATAACATAGAACGAAAAGGCAATGTAAAGGACCTGGGTGTACTCATGTCGGAAGACCTTACCTTTAAAGAACACAATAAAGTAGCCGTCACAACTGCAAGAAAAATGACAGGTTGGATAACAAGAACTTTTCACACTAGAGATGCTATACCGATGATGATACTTTTCAAAACGCTTGTGCTATCTAGAGTGGAGTACTGCTGCACAATGACAGCCCCTTTCAAAGCTGGAGAAATTGCTGACCTAGAGAGCGTGCAGAGATCCTTTACTGCTAGAATCCACTCAGTAAAACATCTAAATTACTGGGACCGACTAAAGAGCCTAAATCTGTACTCCCTTGAGCGCAGGCGGGAGAGATACATAATAATTTACACGTGGAAAATAATTGAGGGGCTGGTCCCAAACCTGCACACAGAAATAACACCACATGAGACCAGAAGACATGGCAGGATGTGCAGAATACCCCCGTTGAAAAGCAGAGGTGCAACAGGTACTCTGAGAGAGAACTCTATCAACATCAGAGGCCCGAGACTGTTCAACACGCTTCCACTACACATAAGGGGCATAACTGGCAAACCCCTCACAGTGTTCAAGAGAGAACTGGATAAGCACCTCCAAAGGATACCTGATCAACCAGGCTGTGACTCATACGTCAGGCTGCGAGCAGCCGCGTCTAACAGCCTGGTTGATCAGTCCAGCAACCAGGAGGCCTGGTCGACGACCGGGCCGCGGGGACACTAAGCCCCGGAAGCACCTCAAGGTAGCCTCAAGGTAGGGGTGGAGTAGATGGTAGGGGTGGAGTTGATAGTAGGGGAGCGAGGTTGTTGGCTGGGAAAGAGGGATATTAGGCTATGAAGGGAAAATGGTAGTTTTAGCAGGATAGGGAAGAATGATTGGAATAGAAGAAAAATAGGAAAACTGGTAGCTGGTATGTAGTAGTTGATGGGAAAGTGGTTAATGGGATAGATGGAAGGGAAGGAAGGATGAGGAAACGGGAGTTGAATAGAAATAAATCCAAAACGTTTGAGGACTAAGGACTGGAATGTTTTGGGGAGGAGGATAGATAGGACTGTGAGAAGGGAGGAGATGGAGTGGGGGGATGGGGAGGGAGGGAAGGAAGGAGGAAAGCAGTGGCTGAGGAAACTTAGGGATGAAGGGGGGGGGGGAGGGAGGGAGGGAGAGATAATTACCCACCTGAAGGACATCATTAAATTGGTCCTTATAATCAAGGGCCAAGATGGTCGTTAAGGAGAACTACCAGAGGTGGGTAGAGGTCCTTGTACCGGCGGTGGTGCCGCGCTCCTCTGGCCACCCTCTACACCACCACTGTGGGGCTCCTGGCGGCCCCTTCACTCACCAGTGTGAGGGGGGATGGGTACCTGTGTGAGGGGGGAGGGAAGTATTCACCTAGTTGTATTTACCAAGTTGTGCTTGCGGGGGTTGAGCTCTGCTCTTTCGGCCCGCCTCTCGACTGTCAGTCAATCAACTGTTACTATTTTTTTTCTTTCGCACACATACCTCCAGGAAGCAACCCGTAACAACTGTCTAACTCCCAGGTACCGGTTTACTGCTAGGTAACGGGGGCATCAGGGTGAAAGAAATTCTGCCCTTTTTGTTTATCACCGGGGAACGAACCCGGACCCTAGGATTAAGTCCAGAGCGCTGCCTGCCCCCCCCCCCCCAGGCATACAAGTGGAGGCATACAGTTGCTAAAGGCTGTGTTGAATCTTTGTGGGTGCAACTTTCACTGTTCACAAGTTTTATGTAGAACCCAGGCCTCAACCCTCACTTATTAACTCGTCAGACTTGTTAAGTTACTGGGAAAGGGAGAGACAGTCATACGGACGGACGGCCGGCCGGCATTCCTTCTCACTCCTTACCACTGTACACACTGATGCTGCCTGTGTAGCCCCTAAGGTGCGGTGTTGTCTCGTTGTCGAACAAGCGTTCCTCTCCTCGAAATCATACAAGTTATAACAAGTGATTGAACACAGATGTGCGCGCACGACCGTAGCTATGGTTAATTCGTGGGTTTGATAGCAGGTGTAAAAGTGGATGAGAAGGGGGGAGGGGGGGTGGGCGCGGTATCAGATGACCGAAGGCAGAGAAGGCGGGGCCCGAAAGCTGTTGCTCGATCCTGCAAGCACTGGGAGTACGTACGTGCACGCACGCACGCACGACGGGGCCATAGAAGTGAGGAGTGTTGTGTGAAGTATGGCCCCGCCAGGGACTAAAATTAGCAGCACCGTGCTGGAGGGGACAAGACCACAAGGGTGGCTCGTTGCCTGGGAGGCTGGAGCCGGCCTCGTTGCCTGGGAGGCTGGAGCCGGCCTCGTTGCCTGGGAGGCTGGAGCCGGCCTCGTTGCCTGGGAGGCTGGAGCCGGCCTCGTTGCCTGGGAGGCTGGAGCCGGCCTCGTTGCCTGGGAGGCATGATGACACAAGCGGGGGTCCGTGTCAGGCGAAACAAGGTTGAGGGCTGACACGTGCGGCCAGTGTACGGCGTATTACACTGTGCCGTGTTCCAGCACGTAGGTGTGTTGTTGTAGAGTGGTGGTGAGTGCTCCGTGGCTGTACAGTGCTCCTTCCAGGTAGTGACCGGCTCTTTGTTCGGCTTTTCATTGCGCACAAAATATTTGCAGCTGTAATTATTGGCCTGTCAAACCTCCCCTTTGATGTTACCAGGTCTCTTTGAGAAGCTTTTTGAGTCCTTGTTTATCCTGCAGAATTATATATATATATATATATATATATATATATATATATATATATATATATATATATATATATATATATATAATATATAATATATATATATATATATATAATATATATATATATATATATATATATATATATATATATATATATATATATATACCCATGATGCCCATGATGCCCATGATGCCCATGATGCTCTCTTTCTCCTTACAAGATGCCTGTCTCTCCCTAAGTTGACCTACTTTCTGAGATGTTCTCCATCCTACAGCAGCCCCAAGTTAAATGTGTATGACACCCTTCTGAGGTCCATGCTGGTGAAAGTCCTGAACCTGCCATTGGACGACTCTCAGTGGGAGCAAGCAACCCTTCCTGTAAGACTCGGCGGCCTTGGTGTCCGCACAGCCTCCCAAATTGCTCTACCAGCCTTCCTTTCCTCCTCTCATGCATCGCACGACCTCGTCAGAGATATTTTACCTGCAACCCTGAGAGATTCAGCAGGAATACACGATCCTGCTTTCACTGAATGTTCAAATCAGTGGAATGTTCTTGCAGCCCCAGCAACCATTATAGAACCAACAAAACAACACAAACAGTCCGGCTGGGACCACCCTCTAGTGGAAAAAGTATCTGATGCCATGCTAAGCGTCGCAACATCAGACAAGGAGAAAGCCCGCCTCAGAGCAGTGCGTGCCCCCCATGCAGGAGACTTCCTCCTGGCAGTACCCATGTCTGCAATGGGCACGCGCCTAGATCCAGAATCCCTTCGTGTAGCAGTGGCCCTCCGCCTTGGTGCCCCAATTCACACTGAATACAAGTGTATTTGCAACAGGGTGGAAGCAGACCAATACGGACTGCATGGGTTGCATTGCGGAAGCACAAAGGGCTGGCATGCAAGACACAACGAGGTCAATGACATCATCAAGAGAAGCCTCGTCTCAGCTGGGTGCCCAGCGGAGAGAGAACCTCGCATCCTAGGGGTTCAAAACCCGGATTTCCCAGCACTTCGCCCTGATGGCATCACCATATACTCATGGAAGGAGGGTAGACAGTTGGTGTGGGACTACACATGTGTATCCACCCTGGCTGACACCTATGTACACTTCGGAGCTGATCAAGCAGGTGGGGCGGCCAACCACAGGGAAACAGCAAAATCACTCAAGTACAGGCGACTGGAAGGTCAATACCTCTTTGTTCCCATAGCGTCTGAGACGCATGGCCCCTGGGGCAAGAGTGCCTTGGGATTTCTCAAGGAATTGGGGTCCAAGCTCATTGACGTCACCAGAGACCCAAGGGCTTCCAGTTTTTTATTTCAGCGTCTCAGTGTGGCGATCCAGAGGGGAAATGCTTGCTGCGTCCTCGGTTCCTGTCCAGAAGCGGAGGAGCTTCAAGAGATCCATAACCTTTAGGCATTTGTCTTGTATGTTTTGTAACCTTTAAATTCACAATAAAGGAAAAAAAAAAAAAGGGAAGGAAAAAAAAAAAAAAAAAAAAAAAAAAAGGGAAGGGGGTGGTAGGAGAAAAGCACACAGAAACTGTATTGGAGGGGACCCACATTCCCTCCAATGCGTTATGTGTGGTTTCCTCCGAGGCTATGGGTCCCCCTTCTTCCAGCCAGAGGTGGTACTCTCTTCCCTATTTATACCTAAAAAAAAAAAATATATATATATATATATATATATATATATATATATAATATATAATATATATATATATATATATATATATATATATATATATATATATATATATATATATATATATATATATGTATATATATATATATATATGTCGTACCTAGTAGCCAGAACGCACTTCTCAGCCTACTATGCAAGGCCCGATTTGCCTAATAAGCCAAGTTTTCATGAATTAATTGTTTTTCGACTACCTAACGTACCTAACCTAACCTAACCTAACTTTTTCGGCTACCTAACCAAACCTAACCTATAAAGATAGGTTAGGTTAGGTTAGGTAGGGTTGGTTAGGTTCGGTCATATATCTACGTTAATTTTAACTTCAATAAAAAAAAATTGACCTCATACATAATGAAATGGGTAGCTTTATCATTTCATAAGAAAAAAATTCGAAAAAATATATTAATTCAGGAAAACTTGGCTTATTAGGCAAATCGTTCCTTGAATAGTAGGCCAAAAAGTGAGTTCTGGCTACTAGGTACGACATATATATATATATATATATATAATATATATGTCGTGCCAGAACGCACTTCTCAGCCTACTATTCAAGGCCCTATTTGCCTAATAAGCCAAGTTTTCCTGAATTAATATATTTTCTCTTTTTTTTTCTTATGAAATGATAAAGCTTCCCATTTCATTATGTATGAGGTCAATTTTTTTTTATTGGAGTTAAAATTAACGTAGATATATGACCAAACCTAACCAACCCTACCTAACCTAACCTAACCTATCTTTATAGGTTAGGTTAGGTTAGGTAGCCGAAAAAGTTAGGTTAGGTTAGGTTAGGTAGGTTAGGTAGTCGAAAAATAAATAATTCATGAAAACTTGGCTTATTAGGCAAATCGGGCCTTGCATAGTAGGCATAGAAGTGCGTTCTGGCTACTAGGTACGACATATATATATATATATATATATATATATATATATATATATATATATATATAAGCCTTCCCATATATATATATATGGGAAGGCTTCAGGAGTCAACCTCGAGGAAAAATCCGGAGTTGGAGCCCCTAAGGCAGTTCGTTGTTGACGTCGACCTCGTTCTGGCAGCTCCTGCGACGTTGCTGGAACCATGCGTATTGGCATTTGCCTCTCTATTGGATAATTTCAGCAACGTGGAGAGGGGGGACCTGCTGCATGGGTAACAGCTTCTCCTCCATATCTACCTACCCAGGCTTTGCGCCCTGGAGAGGACACTCCAGCTTCGCCTCACAGCGTCGAACCAACACGGGAAGCGACAGTCTACCGGTTTTAAGTCGATTGGCGAAGAGTGTGACGCCAGGGGTTGCTTCCGACGGTGGGAGGGGTCATCGCGCCCCACTGGGCAGCTACCGCCCGCCTCAAGCTGGGCAAACCCCAGCCAATAAGGTGTTGCCTCGCCACGGTCCGTTAACCTCACTGGGTGCGTGGGGTTTAGGGTGAAAACTGACAAGCGGCCCGACAACTTTGCACCAAGCAATACCAAACCAAAGAAGAAAATATCAACTGCCCTAAAGCTGGGCACATGGAACGTCAGGACACTGACACCAGGTTTCTCTGACGACCTGCAAGAAATCAATGACGCCCGAAAAACAGCAATCATCGATAGGGAGCTGAGCAAGCTGCAGATGGATATTGTTGCTCTCCAAGAGACCAGGCTCCCAGGATCAGGATCTGTGAGAGAGAGGACCTTCTCTTTCTTCTGGCAAGGAAATCCTCCAGATGAGACCAGAGAACATGGTGTGGGATTTGCCGTCAGGAATGCACTGTTGGGACACATTATGCCACCGATGGGGGAAACCGAACGAATTCTGTCTCTGCAACTGTACTCCCAAACAGGACCAGTCAATGTAATTAGTGCATATGCACCAACCCTGACTTCTCCAGCAGAGGCAAAGGAAAAATTCTACGATGACCTCAACAGAGTCATAGCGAGAATCCCTGTAAAGGAGCCACTGTTCATCCTCGGCGACTTCAACGCCAGAGTGGGTGCCGAGCACAACATTTGGCCCACTTGCCTGGGTCAATTCGGCATAGGAAGGATGAATGAGAACGGGCAACGTCTGCTAGAACTCTGCTGCCTTCATGGTCTTTGTGTCACCAACACGTTCTTCGGCACAAAGCCTCAACACCGAGTATCTTGGAGACACCCCAGATCCAAGCACTGGCACCAGCTTGACCTGATTCTTACCAGGCGTGCAAGTCTACCCAGCGTCAAGATTACGCGTAGCTACCAGAGTGCTGTCTGTGACACCGACCACTCCCTGGTATGTAGCAGGGTCAAGATGCAACCAAAGAAGATTCATCACTCGAAAAAGGCGGGCAGACCTCGCATCGACACCACCAAGACCCGCAACCAGGACAAGGTGGAAGATTATGCACACGTGCTCGAGGAAGCTCTTCCTGGCCCAGCTGGGGTCACTGCCTGTAAAAGATGGGAGCACTTCAGAGACGCTGTGTTCAACGCTGCCATTTCCACCTTTGGCAAGAAGACCAGCAGGTCGGCAGACTGGTTCGAGGCTCACTCGGAAGAGATGACACCTGTAATCGAAGAGAAGAGAAACGCCTTGGCAGCCTACAAAGCCTGCCCAAGTCGGCGCAACTTGCAGATCCTTCGGGCCGTCCGCTGCAAAGTGCAGCAGAGCGCCAGGCGATGTGCCAACAACTATTGGCTCCAGCTCTGCTCCCAGATACAGACTGCAGCGGATACAGGCAATGTAAGGGGAATGTATGACGGCATCAAGCAGGCCCTTGGCCCAATCCAGAGGAAGACCGCTCCTCTGAAATCTGCCACTGGCGAGGTGATTCAGGACCAGACACTGCAGCTGAAGCGCTGGGTCGAGCACTACTCTGAGCTATACGCCAGGGACAATGTGGTCACCGAAGATGCCCTGAGCGCCATTGAGTGTCTGCCTGTGTTAATGGAGCTCGACAGTGAACCGACCCTGGAAGAACTCAGCGATGCCCTAGACTCCCTTGCTTCTGGTAAAGCTCCTGGCAAAGATGGCATTCCTGCTGAGACCTTGAAGTGCTGCAGAGGTAGCCTGCTCATGGAGCTGCACGAAATTCTCTGCCTCTGCTGGGAAGAAGGAGAGGTGCCACAGGACATGAGGGATGCCAACATCGTCACACTGTATAAGAATAAAGGTGACAGGGGCGACTGCAACAACTACCGTGGAATCTCCCTCCTCAGTATTGTCGGAAAGCTGTTTGCTCGAGTCGCATTGAAGAGGCTCCAAGTACTTGCAGAGAGAGTTTATCCAGAATCACAATGTGGATTCAGAGCTGGCAGGTCCACCATCGACATGGTCTTTTCCCTCAGACAACTGCAGGAGAAATGCAGGGAACAGAAGCAGCCACTCTTTGTAGCCTTCATAGACCTGACGAAGGCCTTCGACCTCGTCAGCAGGGATGGCCTGTTCAAGATCCTCCCCAAGATCGGATGCCCACCCAGGCTCCTCAGCATCATCAGATCTTTCCATGAGAACATGAGGGGCACCGTGGTCTTTGATGGCCTAACATCAGGCGCCTTTGACATCCGAAGTGGAGTAAAGCAGGGCTGCGTACTGGCTCCAACCCTATTCGGGATTTTCTTCGCAGTTATGCTGCGGCACGCCTTCGGATCTGTCACGGAAGGCATTTACCTCCGGACCAGGTCGGATGGGAAGCTCTTTAACCTCGCCAGGCTGAGAGCCAAGACAGGTTCGGCTGAGGTGTCTGCGCGACTTCCTCTTTGCCGACGACGCAGCAGTCACTGCCCACTCAGCTGAAGACCTCCAACGGCTCATAACCCGCTTCAGCGAGGCCTCTCAGGCTTTCGGACTCGCCATCAGTCTGAAGAAAACACAAGTCATGGGACAAGGAGTGGACTCCCCACCTGACATCGGCATCTCTGATTCCAAACTGGAAGTTGTTCACGACTTCGTGTACCTGGGCTCCACAATCTCTGACTCCCTCTCTCTTGATACGGAGCTAAACAAACGCATTGGTAAGGCATCTACTACCATGTCCAAACTGACAAAGAGAGTGTGGGCCAACAATAGGCTAACTGAGTATACTAAGATTCAGGTTTACAGATCCTGTGTCCTGAGCACTCTCCTTTATGGCAGTGAGTCTTGGACACTCCGCGCCCGTCAGGAAAGACGGCTGAATGCCTACCACATGCGCTGCCTTAGACACATCTTGGACATCACCTGGCAGGACAAGGTGACAAACAACAACGTCTTGGGGAGAGCAAGAATCACCAGCATGTACACAATGCTGAAACAGAGACGAATGCGCTGGCTCGGGCACGTTGTGCGAATGGGCGACGGCAGGATCCCCAAGGATCTCCTGTATGGAGAGCTGAGGCAGGGAAAGCGTCCAGTAGGCAAGCCCCAGCTACGGTACAAAGACGTATGCAAAAGGGACCTGAAAGCCATGGACGTCGATCTCGCTATATGGGAGACACTGGCTGCAGACCGTTCAGCCTGGAGGCAGTCTGTTCAACGAGGTCTCTCCAAGTTCGAGGAGTCACTTGCCAAGGAATCGGAGGCAAAGAGACAGAGAAGGAAAGCCGGTAACCAGGAAGACAGACCAGAATCGGACTTCGTTTGTGCTCGGTGTGGGATGGACTGCCACTCTCGGATTGGCCTCATCAGTCACACCAGACGCTGCACCAGGATTGACAACTAGGGCGCAACTCCATAGTCTCCCGAGACTGAAGGATGCCTACTACTATATATATATATATATATATATATATATATATATATATATATATATATATATATATATATATATATATATAATATATAATGTGTGTGTGTGTGTAAATTAGTAGAAAGTTAGTTTAATTTAAGTACAGTTGATGCAGATACTTTCCTGTTTCTCCAACTTTTGTAACAGTCTTTTGCCGGGTACTGTGTCAAAGGCTCTCTGACAGTCTAAGAAAATGCAGTCTGCCCACCCTTCTCTTTCTTGCCCAGTTTTTGTCACCTGGTCATGTATGTCTATTACAGATGTGAGGCAAGATTTACCATGTGGATGCTCGTGTCTTGTTTGGTCTGGGGGTTAAAGCCTATATTAATAACTTAATAAAGTAATATTAATAACCTCTGGAAGGTTAATAATATTACCATTTACCTTACTGGCCAACCAGCAAGTATACTTTAGTCCTCAACATAGTCCATCAGTAAACTGTGTGTGTACACCTAGTACTTGTAAACTTGTAGTCATTACGTCTCAATTTTGTGTTGCCATTAAGAAAAGTTAATATCTGCGAATCATCACTTTAATAACAGGAATATTGATTCAAGCAAATATGATGCA
The DNA here is from genome assembly GCF_020424385.1 of Procambarus clarkii. NCBI lineage: Eukaryota > Metazoa > Arthropoda > Malacostraca > Decapoda > Cambaridae > Procambarus > Procambarus clarkii. Next base: position 11,132,220 of record NC_059649.1, on the reverse strand, counting down.
CTTAAATTCCTATTTTCAGTTGTATAATTGTTACTAGGAAAAACAAAGGGAAAAGGTACAGTGTATTTATATTAGAAATATATATGGTAGTTAGCATTGTAAATGACGAAAGAATTCAGAAAACTTGCCGTTGATATTTTTACTCGTTATTAAAGTTGAAAGTAGATTAAATAGACATGTAAGAAATTTGGGGTATAAAAAAATGTATCTTGATGAAATATTTACCTTCACATGGGGTCAGTTTCAGGACAGTTACAAGGTCTTCCTACACTCCATAAAACTACAGTTGTCATCAAGCACTTTTTATCCGCTATACAGAATTTTAACTAACAATGTTCACTTCATGGAATAAATTTTCAGCCATTAACTGTCGATATACTTACAAACTGTGACTTTACTGAGGTGGCGACTTGGGTTAGTGTCTACCAGCCCCCCCTCTCCTCCGTGTCTACCAGCCCCCCCCCTCTCCTCCGTGTCTACCAGCCCCCCCTCTCCTCCGTGTCTACCAGCCCCTCCCTCCGTGTATACACTATTTATTGACATATTTACATGAACACAAACAGTGCGAGTGTGTTCCAGACGTGGTGGCATAACACTCGGCAGTACTGCAGTACAAACCACCTACATTGTGTGTGATGACCTTATTGTGACTTCACCATCACCTCTTCACCATATTGTAGCACTGTTGTGATGTGTTTGTCTGGGGATAATGGCAGGTATTTAGGTCGAGTGTGTACACGGTAATCCCACCATGTTGTGGACACTCAGTACGGGCTCTACCCTAGCCTGTTGACCAACACAGGCTGGAGGTGTTGGTTAACAGGCTACATCACCGCTGGAATGTCTGCTCGGGTGTAGGCCGGAGGTTAGGCCTAGTTTTATGTGGTGTGCTTACCTAATTGTGCTTGCCGGGGTTGAGCTCTGCCTCTTTGGCCCAGCCTCTCAACTGTCAATCAACTGATGTGCAGGTTCCGGAGCCTACTGGGCTCTGTCATATCTACATTTGAAACTGTGTATGGAGTCAGCCTCCACCACATCACTGCCTAATGCATTCGGCGCACTTCCATTAGCGATAGATGTGCTTACCTATCAGTGACTACGGGGAAGTGAGGTCTAGCTCTTGAAGACCAGACTACTAGGCTTGTTCTTACGTTATAAATTAACTATTCTGACGCTCGAATTCTTTGTCTACTCTAGCCCTCAAGTTGTGGATGGAGGTGGCTTCCACAACGTCTTCTCGCAGTGTATTCCACTTGTTGACCTCTAGTACAGGCTAAGGGTATTTCCTTGCATGTCTTACTCATTTTCGTTTCCAGCTTCCACGTGTGTTCTCTTGGCCTACTGTCTCTAACCTCAGAGGCTGTCCATGTCCACCTTGTCTATTACCCTCAGTATCTTGTAAGTTGTGATCATATCTTCTCTATTCTGCCCTTAGGGTTGTGGCATTGGGTACATTCGCAGTAACTGCCAATTACGGCTCCTGGTAAACTAATATACACTGTTACTATACAGTTTTTGTTTACCATAGTTTTCCTATGTGAGGTAGGGACACGTGGCACTGTGTTTGACAGTGCCACACTGAATCATTATGATAATATACGTCCAGTGACAATGGTGTCATCATCCAGCTCATTATTCCATCTGAGGGTAAACAACTCTCCTTGTATTAATTACCTTTATTTTGAAAGTTATTTGACATATCACGTGTTGGACCAACTGGTTGTTGAGTGCCATCCAGGAGTAACACGCCGGCCTACGACCCTTCCCTCTCTCCAGTGATGAAACATGTCACACCCACTGTGTATTATATATAATATATATATTATATATATTATATATAATATGCTTATATCAATGTCCCCCAAGGTTAAACTACGGACCCTTCCCAGGATGCAACCCCCACAACAAGTTGACTAACTCCTGGGGTACCTATTTACTGCTAGGTGGACAGAGTCATTAGGTGATAGGACACGCCCCCAACCATTTGTCCCCGCCCGGGATTCGAACCGGGAATTTATTCTCAGTCATTACCTTGTGGAAATATGGGAGGCTGGTGGCGTGACCATTGTCGACCCACCAACCATGTCCAAAATTACCTTGGCTGGTTCCAGGCCATTTAGCAGCTCTTTTATTCATACGCTGCGCCGAGCCGCGATCTGGAGGTAATGGGGGGACATAATGGGGAGCTGAGCGCGTGGGTGAGAAGTAGATGTAGAGTGGGGAAGGGGGGAGAGGAAAGTGAGAAGCGATGGGATAGGAGAGGGAAGAGGTACAGGTGTACCCTGGACGTGCCGGGACGGTCAGACGCAAGACTGTTCAGTTCTGGGGTGTGGAACAGCACTGTTTACACTGTATAAGCCTTCCCATTCACAGAATATTCTGCGGTTTTTTCCAGCAGTTTGATTCAATATTCCAACGCTGCCCTTTGTATTCCACTGTAAGTGCCTCTTTTTTTTTTGGGGGGGGGAGTAAAGAGGAAGGAGAGGCATAGGTGAAGGGAAGTTTAGAAGTGGGAAGTACAGTGAGAGGTATGAAAGCAGGCGGGCTTCACAACCATCTGTCTGGCTTTACCGAGGACCCCCTTTCCCCCCAAGGTCGGCCCCCCCCCCCGGGCCAAGGCCCCGGGCCGGGGGTCCAGGGGGATGCTTCACGCTCTCCCAACCAAAGCTCATCCCACCACAGCATGAGACTAGTCACTGACAAACTCAGCCAAAGCTTTGTTTTCTAAGGTGTTTAACTCCAATAGATTTCATTACCATAAAGTAAACAAGTAAATTAATTAGTAAATAAAGTCCTGTGAAATAACCAAAATGTGTTGATGTACTAATAACAGAGAAAACAAAAGCACGACCTAAACACATTAATCAGAATGCAGGTGTCTGGCGGCCCAGCGGACAGCGTTTGGAATTCACAGACCAAGGATCCAGGTTCCATTCCTGGCCGAGACGAACAAATGGCCCAAGTTTCTTGTTCCTGGTGTTCCTGTTTACTTAGCACTAAATAGGTATCTGGGAGGTTAGCCAGCTGCTGCGGGGTGCAGCCTAGAGGTGGTTGTGTGTGTGTGTGTGTGAGAAATAAATGTAGTGCATGATAAAGTAAATTAGGTCGGGAGTCAGTACATTAAACAACCGACGGTTTGAAAGACGAGGTCCAAGAACTAACAGCTCCATCTTTCAGGCACAAATAATAGAGAGCACCAGATGCTAGATGTCGCACCAGCCGATACTGCCGTGGCAAGAAAGGTAATTACCGTGCGCAGTTAATAAACCAATAGTGGCACATTACCTCTAGTTCAGTGCCTCATAGATCACTCTCTCGTTTGGAGGGTTTGATAACCCACACGAGGAGGATCCCAGTCAATAACCTCGGGCTGAGACGCCTGCCCGCGACCCTCTGGTGAATACCGTCATTCAGGGCGAAGAGATCAGGAGTATTTTCCCTCAAGTTTATGATTTTTGTGGAGGTCCCAGGAAGTAAATATAATTCTATAGGAAGTGAAGGGCGAGTTGAAAGGGCTGGACCGGGGCAGAGTGAGGGGGGGGGGCTGGGCCGGGGCAGAGTGAGGGGGGGGGGGCTGGGCCGGGGCAGAGTGAGGGGGGGGGGGGGCTGGGCCGGGGCAGAGTGAGGGGGGGGCTGGGCCGGGGCAGAGTAAGGGGGAGGGGGCTGGACCGGGGCAGAGTGAGGGGGGGGGCTGGGCCGGGGCAGAGTGAGGGGGGGGGGCTGGGCCGGGGCAGAGTGAGGGGGGGGCTGGGCCGGGGCAGAGTAAGGGGAGGGGGCTGGACCGGGGCAGAGTGAGGGGGGGGGCTGGGCCGGGGCAGAGTGAGGGGGGGGGGCTGGGCCGGGGCAGAGTGAGGGGGGGGGGGCTGGGCCGGGGCAGAGTGAGGGGGACTAAACTGTCTCAAGTGAACAGTTTGTTAAACAAGAAGATTGACATTTACTAACCCGTAAACTTTCAATGTCTTGGGGGACAAAGTGGAGGGGGGGGGGGTCCTTACAAGAACAATATGGATATTTGACAATGTTTTCTTAACTCGAACAATTTGGGATTTATTATTGTGTTCGTATTTGTAGTGTGTGTTAAATGGGCATAATGTGTGGTGGTGACCCACTCTCACCCCGCACTACTTCCGCTGCTCACCTGTTGTTTGTGTGGGCCGGTGGTGGGCGATATAACAATAACGATAGTTAGTGCTAGTTCCGTAACTCTTGTTACTTAGATGGCTATTAGGAACACTAGTATAGGCTGACACTGAAGTTGAAGTATGTAATTACCTAAGTGTAGTTACAGGATGAGAGCTACGCTCGTGGTGTCCCGTCTTCCCAGCACTCTTGTCATATAATGCTTTGAAACTACTGACGGTCTTGGCCTCCACCACCTTCTCCCCTAACTTGTTCCAAACGTCTACCACTCTGTTTGCGAAAGTGAATTTTCTTATTTCTTCGGCATCTTTGTTTAATTAGTTTAAATCTATGACCTCTTGTTCTTGAAGAGAAAGGAAGACCTCCAAGATACTGTGGGGACTCTGGCGGTCGTCCCCACAACCTGGCTATCACTCTTCCTGTTAATGTTCCGACTCCTGACCTAATTCTTACCCGTACCACCAGCGGGTCCACCTGCGCCCACGGGATGGGTACTGGGGTCCACCAGCACCCACGGGATGGGTACGGGGGTCCACCAGCGCCCACGGGATGGGTACGGGGTCCACCAGCGCCCACGGGATGGGTACGGGGGTCCACCAGCGCCCACGGGATGGGTACGGGGTCCACCAGCGCCCACGGGATGGGTACGGGGGTCCACCAGCGCCCACGGGATGGGTACTGGGGTCCACCAGCACCCACGGGATGGGTACGGGGGTCCACCAGCGCCCACGGGATGGGTACTGGGGTCCACCAGCGCCCACGGGATGGGTACGGGGGTCCACCAGCGCCCACGGGATGGGTACGGGGTCCACCAGCGCCCACGGGATGGGTACGGGGGTCCACCAGCGCCCACGGGATGGGTACGGGGTCCACCAGCACCCACGGGATGGGTACGGGGTCCACCAGCGCCCACGGGATGGGTACGGGGTGCATAATAAATGAATCAATGAGTTGGGAAGGGTGGCTTTATTTACACGTGAACTTACCAACCTAACTGACAGCACCGTTCACTTCTGCGATGGGTTACCTTGAGGTTACCTTGAGGTGCTTCCGGGGCTTAGTGTCACCGCGGCCCGGTCGTCGACCAGGCCTCCTGGTTGCTGGACTGATCAACCAGGCTGTTAGACGCGGCTGCTCGCAGCCTGACGTATGAGTCACAGCCTGGTTGATCAGGTATCCTTTGGAGGTGCTTATCCAGTTCTCTCTTGAACACTGTGAGGGGTCGGCCAGTTATGCCCCTTATGTGTAGTGGAAGCGTGTTGAACAGTCTCGGGCCTCTGATGTTGATAGAGTTCTCTCTCAGAGTACCTGTTGCACCTCTGCTTTTCAACGGGGGTATTCTGCACATCCTGCCATGTCTTCTGGTCTCATGTGGTGTTATTTCTGTGTGCAGGTTTGGGACCAGCCCCTCAATTATTTTCCACGTGTAAATTATTATGTATCTCTCCCGCCTGCGCTCAAGGGAGTACAGATTTAGGCTCTTTAGTCGATCCCAGTAATTTAGATGTTTTACTGAGTGGATTCTAGCAGTAAAGGATCTCTGCACGCTCTCCAGGTCAGCAATTTCTCCAGCTTTGAAAGGGGCTGTCATTGTGCAGCAGTATTCCACTCTAGAGAGCACAAGCGTTTTGAAAAGTATCATCATCGGTATAGCATCTCTAGTGTGAAAAGTTCTTGTTATCCAACCTGTCATTTTTCTTGCAGTTGTGACGGCTACTTTATTGTGTTCTTTAAAGGTAAGGTCTTCCGACATGAGTACACCCAGATCCTTTACATTGCCTTTTCGTTCTATGTTATGATTTGCCTGAGTTTTGTACGTGGTTTGTGTTTTTATATTTTCAATTTTTCCGTAGCGCATGAGCTGGAACTTATCTTCACCATATTATTAAAGTGTTTATTATTATATTAGTGTTTAACCATATTATGGTTAAACACCATATTATTTTCTGTAGCCCATAGAAAGACCTGATCTACATCTGATTGGAGGTTTGCCGTGTCCTCTATGTTGCCAACTCTCATGAAAATCCTAGTGTCATCTGCAAAGGATGATACAGTGCTATAGGTTGTGTTCTGGTCTATGTCCGATATGAGGATGAGAAAAAGTACTGGAGCAAGCACAGTACCCTGGGGAACTGAGCTCTTCACGGTTGATGGGCTGGATTTTATTTTGTTGACTATTACACATTGGGTTCTGTTAGTCAGGAAATTGTAGATCCATCTGCCTATTTTCCCGGTAATTCCTTTTGAACGCATTTTATGTGCAATAACACCATGGTCACATTTATCAAAAGCTTTTGCGAAATCTGTGTAAATTACATCAGCGTTTTGTTTGTCTTCCATAGCATCTAATGCCATATCATAGTGGTCCAGCAACTGCGACAGGCAAGAGCGCCCTGTTCTGAAACCATGTTGTCCGGGGTTATGGAGATGCTGTGATTCCATGTATTTTGTGATCTTACTTCTTAACACTCTCAAAAATTTTTATGATGTGCGATGTTAGTACTATCGGTCTAATTGTTTGCCTCTGCCTTATTTCCTCCTTTATGGAGTGGTGCTATCTCTGCTGTTTTTAGTATGTCAGGGATAACGCCAGTATCTAGGCTTTGTCTCCACAGAATGTGAAGGGCCTGCGATAGTGGTTTTTTTTACAGTTCTTGATGAATATGGAGTTTCAAGAATCCGGGCCTGGTGCAGAGTGCATAGGCATACTGTTTATGGCTTCTTCAAAATCTAGTGGGGATAGGGCGACGTCTGATATATGATTTGATGTTGGTATCATATCCATGAAAAATTAATTTGGGTTATCAATCTTTAGTGCATTTAATGGCTCGCTGAAAACAGAATCGTACTGCTTCCTCAGTAACTCGCTCATTTCTTTGTTGTCATCGGTGAAAGTTCCATCTCCCTTTCGCAGGGGCCCGATACTAGATGTGGTTTTTTATCTTGATTTTGCATAGGAGAAAAAATATTTCGGATTTCTCTCTATTTCACTGATGGCCTTTTGCTCTCTTTGCCTCTCCTGGGTTTTGTATGATTCTTGTAGCTTGAGTTCAATTGTTTCTATTTCTCTACCTAACCTTCTTCGCCGTTCTTGAGATAGGGTGCGACTCTCAAGTTGTTCCGCGATTCGTTTTCTTCGCCTATATAGGGAACGACGTTCCCGTTCCAATCTGCATCTCTTTCTCTTTTTTCTTAGGGGTATGCGGTTTGAACATATTTCTAGTGCTACTGAGCTTATTTTTTCCAGGCACTGGTTCAGGTTTGCATTTCCTAGCTGTTCTTCCCAGTTTATTTCTGTGAAATCCTGGTTTATTTGCTCCCAGTTTATCCGTTTATTATTGAAGTTGAATTTGCTGAAATCTCCTCCACCGGGAATCTGGACTGGTTTTGAAGGTCCATTCCCCATGGTTGTCAGAACTTCAATTAAGTTGTGATCTGAGTAACAGGTATTTGTAATCATTATGTTCCTGATCAATTCATCATTATTAGTGAAAATGAGGTCCAGCGTGTTCTCCTTCCTAGTTGGTTCTACTATTTGCTGGTTTAAGGCAAACCTGTCGCACATCCGTAGCAGGTCATTTGCATGTGCCTGTTCATTTAGGCTACTTCCTGGTATTCTTTCTGATATTACTGTATTAGCCAGGTGCTTCCATTTCAGGTGCCGTAGGTTGAAGTCCCCAAGCAGGATGATGTTCGGAGCTGGATTTGTGAGGTTTTCCAAGCAGTGCTCTATTTTCATTAGTTGGTCTTTAAACTGCTGAGGGTTTGCCTCCGGTGACTTATATACAAGGACAACAACTACATTTAGGATCTCTATTTTGACTATCAGCCATGGGACAGAAATAATAAACAAAATTGCAATATAGACGAAGGTGTTCCTGTATTTTATAATACAAATTTTATTAGGTAATAACATTACAAAATCTATGATTTATGAGAAACATTTAGTTAAAAAGAGGTAATAAGGAAGTGAGGAGGACGGCACGACAGTGTGAAGGAAGGGAATGGAAATGAATGGTAAGGAAAGCGCCAAGCCATTACGACTATATAGCACTTGGAAGGGGTCAAGATAATGATTTGGGATGGGACGGGTGGAAGGAATGGTGTTCAATCCCTTGAACGGTCGGGGATTGAACGCAGACCCGCAGGAAGCGAGACCGTCGTTCTACCGTCTAGCCCAAGTGGTTGGGAGTCAAAAGGAAACCCAAACTATCTCAAGGAGTCAGCAAGGCGGACGACCTCCTCGGCCACGACGACATTTGGGAAAGGGCGACGAAATAGAATTAATGGCCGGCATTAGTGAAAGACAGGAAAGGGAGACGGGAGATAAACGAATATGTAGAAAGGCAAAAAAATGATTGTAGCAATAAATAAGAGGTGGGGAGAGACAGTAGCGTGCCAAGGTTATATTCAGTGTGGCGTTAGCCTCATTATGGGTCATTCTTTCAGCTTATTTTATACATTACATAATTGGCCGGGGTACAGGACCGTCCCGGGGTGTACAGGGCCGTCCCCGGGGTGTACAGGACCGTCCCGGGGTGTACAGGGCCGTCCCGGGGTGTACAGGACCGTCCCGGGGTGTACAGGACCGTCCCCCGGGGTGTACAGGACCGTCCCGGGGTGTACAGGGCCGTCCCCGGGGTGTACAGGACCGTCCCCCGGGGTGTACAGGACCGTCCCGGGGTGTACAGGGCCGTCCCGGGGTGTACAGGGCCGTCCCCGGGGTGTACAGGACCGTCCCGGGGTGTACAGGGCCGTCCCGGGGTGTACAGGACCGTCCCGGGGTGTACAGGACCGTCCCCCGGGGTGTACAGGACCGTCCCGGGGTGTACAGGGCCGTCCCCCGGGGTGTACAGGACCGTCCCCCGGGGTGTACAGGACCGACCCCCGGGGTGTACAGGACCGTCCCCCGGGGTGTACAGGACCGTCCCCCGGGGTACAGTACTCGTGACAAAAACATTGTCATTTTCTGCAACAAATAAGTAGAGCACTTTGGTCATGCCGAGTTGTGCGTGCCGTGTTTGGCCTCCCTTGCTGGCGAAGCCTTTACATCCTCCTCCTTGCCAATAAATGACTTGGTTTTAGTAAAGGGAATAAGTGGTAAGAAATTGGAACCCTTGGTTCCTACTAAATCAGTTGAAGTATTCATATAATCCTGTTAGGCGATTCCATGGGATTTTATCCCTGTGGATGAAATAGGATATATTGTCTGTCCTACAGTGTGGTTGGTTGAGCGTGAGGATGTTGCCCTTGTATGCAACACCGGACCTTCTAGAGTAGTGGTCTGGATTAGGATGGGATGACCATAGAGGTGGTAAGCAGGGGACGGAAGGGATAGGATGAGGATATAGGAAAGGAGGAGGTGCAGGCTGGTGGCCAAACCACCTTGGCTTTGTTGGTGATTTTGATACTGTGATGAGTTGATGTGTAGTAAAGTGGTATGAATATTGACTCATATCATGTGTGATTTACGGGCTATTCATGCCCGTGCTACCTCTTGGGTGGCTGAATCTTTACCAATCACTCATGTGTGATAACATACGCTGTGCTCGCATATATGATGGTAATAGTGAATGCTTGCTGGGTGCTACAGGTGGTCCGGTGTAGCTGCTCAACCAGGGGTTTAGTAGTGCTGGTCTTGGTGAGGGTGTTGCTGGGGGTGTTGCTGGGGGTCTTGGTGAGGGTGTTGCTGGGGGTGTTGCTGGGGGTGTTGCTGGGTGCTACAGGTGGTCCGGTGTAGCTGCTCCACCAGGGGTTTAGTAGTGCTGGTCTTGGTGAGGGTGTTGCTGGGGGTGTTGCTGGGGGTATTACTGGGGGTGTTGCTGGGTGCTACAGGTGGTCCGGTGTAGCTGCTCCACCAGGGGTTTAGTAGTGCTGGTCTTGGTGAGGGTGTTGCTGGGGGTGTTGCTGGGGGTGTTGCTGGGTGCTACAGGTGGTCCGGTGTAGCTGCTCCACCAGGGGTTTAGTAGTGCTGGTCTTGGTGAGGGTGTTGCTGGGGGTGTTGCTGGGGGTCTTGGTGAGGGTGTTGCTGGGGGTGTTGCTGGGGGTGTTGCTGGGGGTGTTGCTGGGTGCTACAGGTGGTCCGGTGTAGCTGCTCCACCAGGGGTTTAGTAGTGCTGGTCTTGGTGAGGGTGTTGCTGGGGGTGTTGCTGGGGGTGTTGCTGGGGGTGTTGCTGGGGGTCTTGGTGAGGGTGTTGCTGGGGGTCTTGGTGAGGGTGTTGCTGGGGGTCTTGGTGAGGGTGTTGCTGGGGGTCTTGGTGAAGGTGTTGCTGGGGGTGTTGCTGGGGGTCTTGGTGAGGGTGTTGCTGGGGGTCTTGGTGAGGGTGTTGCTGGGGGTGTTGCTGGGGGTCTTGGTGAGGGTGTTGCTGGGGGTGTTGCTGGGGGTGTTGCTGGGGGTCTTGGTGAGGGTGTTGCTGGGGGTGTTGCTGGGGGTCTTGGTGAGGGTGTTGCTGGGGGTCTTGGTGAGGGTGTTGCTGGGGGTCTTGGTGAGGGTGTTGCTGGGGGTGTTGCTGGGGGTGTTGCTGGGGGTGTTGCTGGGGGTGTTGCTGGGGGTCTTGGTGAGGGTGTTGCTGGGGGTGTTGCTGGGGGTGTTGCTGGGGGTCTTGGTGAGGGTGTTGCTGGGGGTGTTGGTGAGGGTGTTGCTGGGGGTCTTGGTGAGGGTGTTGCTGGGGGTGTTGCTGGGGGTGTTGGTGAGGGTGTTGCTGGGGGTGTTGCTGGGGGTCTTGGTGAGGGTGTTGCTGGGGGTCTTGGTGGGGGTGTTGCTGGGGGTCTTGGTGAGGGTGTTGCTGGGGGTGTTGCTGGGGGTGTTGGTGAGGGTGTTGCTGGGGGTGTTGCTGGGGGTGTTGCTGGGGGTCTTGGTGAGGGTGTTGCTGGGGGTGTTGCTGGGGGTCTTGGTGAGGGTGTTGCTGGGGGTGTTGCTGGGTGCTACAGGTGGTCCGGTGTAGCTGCTCCACCAGGGGTTTAGTAGTGCTGGTCTTGGTGAGGGTGTTGCTGGGGGTGTTGCTGGGGGTCTTGGTGAGGGTGTTGCTGGGGGTGTTGCTGGGGGTCTTGGTGAGGGTGTTGCTGGGGGTGTTGCTGGGGGTCTTGGTGAGGGTGTTGCTGGGGGTGTTGCTGGGGGTGTTGCTGGGGGTCTTGGTGAGGGTGTTGCTGGGGGTGTTGCTGGGGGTCTTGGTGAGGGTGTTGCTGGGGGTGTTGCTGGGGGTCTTGGTGAGGGTGTTGCTGGGGGTGTTGCTGGGGGTCTTGGTGAGGGTGTTGCTGGGGGTCTTGGTGAGGGTGTTGCTGGGGGTGTTGCTGGGGGGTGTTGCTGGGGGTCTTGGTGAGGGTGTTGCTGGGGGTGTTGCTGGGTCTTGTCTGCAGCGTATCATGGAGAGCAGGGCTTTAGTAGTTTGATGACTAGTATTAATTCGACAATTGTAGTTTCGTCGTTGACGATAAAGTTTTAATTTAAAAGTACGGTACAAAGTATACAATGGAGCTGGTGGTTCATATTCGCCTTCGTTGGGTATATTATTTAGAATATTTAGAAAAATTGGGTGGTGTGTAACAAAAAGAGGGCCTGGTCGAGGACCGGGCGGCGGGCGGCTGGGCAGGCGGCGCGCGGGGCGGCGGGGCAGGCGGGGCGGCTGGGCAGGCGGGGCGGCTGGGCAGGCTGGGCGGCTGGGCAGGCGGGGCAGGCGGGGCGCGGGGCGGCTGGGCAGGCGGGGCGGCGGGGCGGCTGGGCAGGCGGCGCGCGGGGCGGCTGGGTGGAAGGAATTAAGTGGTTTGTGATAAGAGTAAAACGGCCGACCGGACATTGTTTTTATATTAACTATAGTGAAAGACATTATAGGAACTTTTATATTGAAGTTAATGAGGGTAATAGTCCAGGAGATTCTAAATCTTAATCTTGATCAGCTGGCCCGGCTCGGTCCAGTGATCAGCTGGCCCGGCTCGGTCCAGTGATCAGCTGGTCCGGCTCGGTCCAGTGATCAGCTGGCCCGGCTCGGTCCAGTGATCAGCTGGGCCGGCTCGGTCCAGTGATCAGCTGGGCCGGCTCGGTCCAGTGATCAGCTGGGCCGGCTCGGTCCAGTGATCAGCTGGCCCGGCTCGGTCCAGTGATCAGCTGGCCCGGCTCGGTCCAGTGATCAGCTGGCCCGGCTCGGTCCAGTGATCAGCTGGCCCGGCTCGGTCCAGTGATCAGCTGGCCCGGCTCGGTCCAGTGATCAGCTGGCCCGGCTCGGCCCAGTGATCAGCTGGCCCGGCTCGGCCCAGTGATCAGCTGGCCCGGCTCGGCCCAGTGATCAGCTGGCCCGGCTCGGCCCAGTGATCAGCTGGCCCGGCTCGGCCCAGTGATCAGCTGGCCCGGCTCGGTCCAGTGATCAGCTGGCCCGGCTCGGTCCAGTGATCCCTCCTCCCGTTTTGGAACTTAAATGCAAATTCACTTGATTGGTTAAGTTAAGGAAATAATTACGGGTGTCCATTTTCCCAAAGAAATCCCAATATATTCTTGGTCACAACACACCCAGTTTGTCTCAAATTATATATGTAGTTATATATGTTTTGCGTCGTAATAATTTTTTAAAATATTATATAAATGTTTTATCACTATTTTTTTCAAAAGTTACTAGAAAGATCAAATTATATTCTGAAAATATAATAATTGTTATAATATTACATTTACAAACTAGTATTATAATCTATAAATTTCAAAGCAAATATACAGTTTAATACTGTGACAAGATGTGTATGAAAACATGTGTGTAAACACCACGTCATACGCCAATTGAGGGTATCTAGAGGTTATCACAGTATGAAGTAATCCGTGCCACGCATCCACCTGGAGGAGGACAGCACCAATGTCCTCACTACACTCCAGCCAACACTGCTAGTTCACCTTTTTACAGGAGTAGGGAGGGAGGATTACCGGAGTAAGTAATTATCCCCGCTCCGGTAATCCTCCGTCCCCGCTCCGGTAATCCTCCGTCCCCGCTCCGGTAATCCTCCGTCCCCGCTCCGGTAATCCTCCGTCCCCGCTCCGGTAATGAGGGAGGATTACGGAGAACAAACATCCTTTACTTGGCAGTATTTATTCTTTCTCAAACTCTCTTTAGAGTCATTTCCAGTCTTTTCCTATCCATTTCCGTGGTCTTCACAGGAGAGTGAGGGTGGTCCGCGGGCTTCCTAGAGGAAGGAGGAGTTTGAGGTCGCCCGATGCTCTTACAGGAGAGAGCCTGGCGTCTTGATACGGTGTACTGGTGTTTTCGCAGGACTGAGGGAGCTTATATTTGCTGACTGCTCTGACATCACCTGTGATAAATGGAAATTGATTACTTTCTCCTGGTTGATTTACTGCCTCGCTGCAGCGATTTTAGAGTTTGCCGCGGACGGTTAACCCTCTTTATAGCTTTATTATGCACCCTAAATCCATCCCATAACCAGCAGCGGAAAGGGTGCGGAGGCACTTAATAGGTCCTAACTGCTCCCCAATGATGTATTCACAATATGCCAATTTGAATACCTAGCTGTAATTTTGAGTAATATATTGTGGATGAAGGTATTTGGACACTTTTTGGACAGTTGATAGAGAATTTTCCTTAAATGTTTGGATTACTAAGGTGTAAACAAATTACACAAAGTGTGAGAATAATAAGCCAGACAAATAGGAGTTGCATTTGGTCACATCTACAACAGCGGGTGTTACAAACTATCAATGATAGGTGCAACTAGTCGAAAGCAATTTTACAAGGATTTTGGGAGGTTTTTCGTAATTTGATTAGAATGGGCAATTAATGAGGCATCACTCCTAGACTACAACAACAGTCCTTGAGGTCAGGCCAGGGCGGTGGGGGGAGGGGGGTAGGGGGGTCACAACTGTGTGAGGTGTTAAGGACACGCTCCCTGTAACTACCCAATCAATCTGGCATGAGGCATCATGTATGGCTTCAAGCTTCAAGACGAATCTAAAGTTAAACTCTTAAATAATTTTTGGGGGACGAAAAGGGAGGAATAAGTGTTAAAATATCGTTGTTCTCTCTCTTGGTCACAGTTATGAATTTAACATTCAGAGTTCAGTTACAATTTCAGTAACCCATTTTGGAGAATACTCTCCTGCAGTAATATTGGTAGTCTTTTAATAAAAAACTCCGGTGAGTTTACCTCGGCATTTTCATTCGAACAAAGGTATACATTTTTGGGATAAGATTTCTGAAGCAAAGAATATTACATTTTTGTTCAAATGTTAATTATATCGGTGTAATATATTTCCGAGAATGGCGTTGTTGTGCATTTTAGAATTCTCCAAACATTCCTTCGGTAACGAAAGCAATCAGGGATGCGATATATTGAAAAAAATGCATGCATATATATATATATATATATATATATATATATATATATATATATATATATATATATATATATATATATATATGTCGTACCTAGTAGCCAGAATGCACTTCTCGGCCTACTATGCAAGGCCCGATTTGCCTAATAAGCCAAGTTTTCCTGAATTAATATATTTTCTAAAAAAAATTTCTTATGAAATGATAAAGCTACCCATTTCATAATGTTTGAGGTAAATTTTTTTTATTGTAGTTAAAATTAACGTAGATATATGACCTAACCTAACCAACCCTACCTAACCTAACCTATCTTTATAGGTTAGGTTAGGTAACAGAAAAAGTTAGGTTAGGTCAAGTTTTCATGAATTAATTATTTTTCGACTACCTAACCTACCTAACCTAACCTAACCTAACCTAACTTTTTCGGCTACCTAACCTAATCTAACCTATAATGATAGGTTAGGTTAGGTAGGGTTGGTTAGGTTCGGTCAAATATCTACGTTAATTTTAACTCCAATAAAAAAAAATTGACCTTATACGTACTGAAATGGGTAGCTTTATCATTTCATAAGAAAAAAATCAGAGAAAATATATTATTCAGGAAAACTTGGCTTATTAGGCAAATCGGGCCTTGCATAGTAGGCTGAGAAGTGCATTCTGGCTACTAGGTACGACATTATATATATATATATATATATATATATATATATATTATTATTATTATTATTTTTTGTGCAGCTTTGAGTGCGTTGAGCCTTCCCTTGTTTTGACGATAAAATGTTATTTCAAGAGTTAGAACAGTCTGATCTAGATTTCATGGTACTTAATCTTGTTGCAATTAAACAACATTTTGCTAAAGGTGTTTAGCAAAATCACACGAGTTGGGCACTAACGCTGGACTAAGGACACTTTCCTGGGGTGCCTCATTTAATGTCTTAGTTGCCTTCCCGTCTCTGAGACAACACAATTTACTTCCTGATGGACAGGTATCTCTTGATCCAGAGGAAGATCCATTAGTCACCGTCCTTTCTGTTGGATTAACTTAAGATGCCGTGTTAGTTGATAATGCCACAAGCAGCTTTGGTGATAAGGAAGTTGATACTGTATATGTTAGTGTGTGGAGGACGGTAGAGATCACACTATTTTAGTTGGTTTGTGTGTGCGCGCGCGCCTGTATCTCATCTCCTTCCTGCCCACCAGCCTCATTACTCCCAGAGATGGGATGCACCGACCAGCTAATCCTCGTCCCCTCTCTCTGGATCCTATGCTTGAAAGACCTTACGGGGTATCCATGAGCTTGGATGAATTTTAGCCCTTAAGTGTGTGTGTTACAAGGGCGAGCTCGCTCCTCTTGGACGGTTCATCAATTTCTCGTGAAGGTTTTGTTTATATTTTTCCTTATACCGCTGTGGTCGGCCAGTTCGAGAGAGATTCATAATTAATTTAAAAGCTGCAATTAAAATGTTTTTCTTAATGTATTTTCAATTTATTTTATTTACTACTGTATATTACAGTTAATCCAACTGGTTTGATACAAAGTTGTGTGTCGTGTATCGCTCACTAATTTTTTTCACTAACCACATTGCGTGTGTGTTTACCAGCCCTGCTGGCCTACCGTATTGTGTACAGTACAGATGTTCTTGTACCGTATTATATTCCGTACGTAATGCACTTGCTGGCCGGATCCACTTTTTCTCGTGTTGCTTATATTACCCAGCTGATGTACTGTATATAAAGTGTGTTCCAGCGGCTATTAACATGCCGGAATACGGAATGCTCTTCGTTTTTCGCTGCATTTCTCGACCAATGAACCAGCTTCATTCCTTAAGTTATTTTAATAATATTTCAAGTGACAAGTGACACTGTATTATAGTGACACAAGTGACACTGTATTATAGTGACACAAGTGACACTGTATTATAGTGACACAAGTGACATTATAATACGGTGACAAGTGGAACACATTGTTCCACTTGTCACAGTAATGGTTTCCCTTACTACTCTGTTGTATTTATTTTGTCTGTTTCCCGTAATAAAATAGAGAAGGTGTGCGCCCGAGCGTCTAAGAGTACCCAGGAGCGACAAGAGTTCTCCAGTGGCTGTACTGGTGAAGCCAGAGGACCGTTAAAGTCGTTAAACCCGTTGGTCTTAAGGGTCGTCGACTCGATTGATGTCGCCGAGTCTGGGGTCATTAAAGATACTTTATGCAAGAGGTTCTCAAGTGATGTCGCTGGGTTGGTGTGATGTTTGTGGTCGTAACAAAGAACGAGGCTTTACTTTGAAGTCTTTGAAACGCATAATGTCGCTGAGAAAGTCATAAAGTGGTGACGGCGTTTAGTAAGGTCACTGGTTCATAAGTTAATAAATAAGATTCCAAGAATATTCTCGCTGGTGCAGTGTTTGAAATAGTGGAGGAGACCCTGAGGTCGAGCCGGTGATGTCGACACGTTTCCTAAAGTTTGCGTTAAGGTCGAGATCAATTACGATATTAAGGACGACGAAATTGAAGTGGTCGATCCTCCACTTCTCACTTTTGTCTCACTGACGTTTCACTTCCTTCCTTGTATGCACGCTTTCCACCATTCTTTGTTTCAGTGCACTCTCCCCTCTTCCTTTCCCCTCTCCCTGCCTTCTTTCCATCAACAGCCACTTAACCCGGGTCTTCACCATGCCCTTACATCAGGTCCTCGGAGACCAGGTACCCCCTCCTCCTATCAGGTGATAGCAGGCGTGGCTCCAGCAAGATAATACAACGGGCGTGTTTTCTGACAGCTAGAGACAAGGGCGTGGTTACTGTCTGGCTCTAAGTGGGGTGTGGTCGGCAGGTCAGCAAGAGCCACACATCCTCTCTAACTTGGACACGATGCGTGGCTTCTGCCCACCTGTAAATTAGCAGCTCGTCAGCTTTATGAACTATCGTGCTTGGAGATCATATACCGAGTTTCGTTTACCTAATTGTTATTATTGTGAGACGAAACAAGTACAATCTGGTCAACTTAGAAAGCTTTAGCCTAATCACACCTGGAAATGGAAATGGTTCTAGAATACTTTTTTTCCAGCATCCTTCTTGTATGTCGGCGCCGCCCTCGTGTGTCACAGCCTCGCCCTTGAGGCTCCTCAGTCACTGGAGCCCGTCGGCTTCTCTTACAAATTTAGAAAGAATTATCGCCCGTCACACTTGTTTCCATGCGCGTCTTCCTTGTACCGATCCTCTTTCTGCCTTGTCTCATTTTTATCTTTCCTTTAACCCGCTCCATCATCTTTCCTCGTCTGTGTGCGCCCCCAACACAAACTCTTCAGGCAAACTTTCCGAGAATGACGGAGGAATAATTAAGCTTCTGTCACCTGTGTCTCCCTGAGACTGGAGCCGAGAAGTGTGTGTAGGGAAGAGGCCTAATGGCCTCTGGTTATAAGAGCGACAGTTGCCCGTCAGAGCTGCTGGTAATGCATTTCTGGTCTGATCCTCCCCCTGTAAACCCGCCGGCATTCGAATCAATACAATTTTGTCGTACTTTTATCCTTCAATTCGTTCTTTTGACCGAAACTGAATATCAATAACTGAATATCACTCTGTAGTTCACACTCGCCTGTGAACACCACAGGTCGCTATCTCTCACACAATGACTCCCACTATCCCCACAAAATCCGTCCCTCTCAGAGAAAACGCTGCTTTCCTTCCCTCACAGACGGATACTAGCAAAAATTTACATTTAAATTGTTGTTACGAACCAGTGACGAGGAAAATATTTGCGGATGTTTAGAGTGCTGTGGAGAGCCCCTCTGGGCCATGTGGGCAGTGGATATTAAAGTGTTTTGAGTGTAAAAAAAAAAACATGTTTACGGACTGCCGCCTGAGTGGTTCCCAGTGCTGGGGCGGGAACCGTCTCCCGTCCGCTCCTGCGGGGCCACCATGTCAGGCGTGTACCATCTGCAGGTGTCCAACGTAGGGTAGGTGTGTGACATAGATCGGGGCCCAACATCGGGTAGGTGTGTAACAGGGATCAGGGCCCAACATAGGGGAGGTGTGTAACAACTTTGGGCAACTGTGCAGTATTGTTAAGGTGTGCAACATGTGCAGACGTGAAGGAACACGGGAAGAGGAGAGGGAGGCAGGGCAAGAATTCGAGGGATAGAAAACGAAAGGCAGCGAAGGAATGAAGACGGAAATGGAGGAAGAGAAGGATAAATGAAGAACAGAAATGGAAGGAATGGAAGACTGAAATGGAAAGGAAGAAGATAAGGAAAGGAAAAAATATGGGATGGAAGGTTGCGTCTAAATCGTAGCCTTCTGTCCCAAAGGGCCTCGCCGACCGTCCACTGTGTAAATTTATGGTATCTGATTTGACGGAGTAGTGCACCGGGGTGTGTGTGTGTGTGTGTGTGTGTGTGTGTGTGTGTGTGTGTGTGTGTGTGTGTGTGTGTGTGTGTGTGTGTGTCGTCGGCATGGGTGGCCCTGTTTCCCTTCCCTTCCCACCACTCCCTCCCCTCTTCCTCTCTCATTCATTCATATATATATATATATATATATGTCGTACCTAGTAGCCAGAACGCACTTCTCAGCCTACTATGCAAGGCCCGATTTGCCTAATGAGCCAAGTTTTCCTGAATTAATATATTTTCTCTAATTTTTTTCTTATGAAATGATAAAGCTACCCACTTCATTATGTATGAGGTCATTTTTTTTTTATTGGAGTTAAAATTAACGTAGATATATGACAGAACCTAACCAACCCTACCTAACCTAACCTAGCCTATCTTTATAGGTTAGGTTAGGTTAGGTAGCCGAAAAAGTTAGGTTAGGTTAGGTTAGGTAGGTTAGGTCGTCGAAAAACAATTAGTTCATGAAAACTTGGCGTATTAGGCAAATCGGGCCTTGCATAGTAGGCTGAGAAGTGCGTTCTGGCTATTAGGTACGACATATATATATATATATATATATATATATATATATATATATATATATATATATATATAATTAAATATGACCGAAAAAGTAAGATTAATAATTCTAACACGAATTTTCTCAATCTTTCGTACATTACGCTTCACTGTTGGAGGTAAATCAAAAATCACTTCTCCAAAATTGATTTTTATTTCAAGTCTGACGCGACACGGGCGCGTTTCGTAAAACTTATTACATTTTCGAAGACTTCACAAATACACAACTGATTAGAACTTACGTATCTCTGATTTTATATCTACATTTGAGTGAGGTGGGAGGGGTGATGTGGCATTAACACAAGACAGAACAATAGGGGATATTAATAGGGTATTAAAAGTATCAACACAAGACAGAACAGAAACAATGGGTATTGAATAGAAGTGTTTGTAGAAAGCCTATTGGTCCATATTTCTTGATGCTTCTATATTGGAGCGGAGTCTTGAGGTGGGTAGAATATAGTTGTGTATAGTATATGTATACTATACACAATATATATATATATACATATATATATATATATATATATATATATATATATATATATATATATATATATATATATATATATATATATATATATATATATATATATATGTCGTACCTAGTAGCCAGAACGCACTTCTCAGCCTACTATGCAAGGCCCGATTTGCCTAATAAGCCAAGTTTTCCCTAATTAATATATTTTCTCTAATTTTTTTCTTATGAAATGATAAAGCTACCCATTTCATTATGTATGAGGTCAATTTTTTTTTATTGGAGTTAAAATTAACGTAGATATATGACCGAACCTAACCAACCCTACCTAACCTATCTTTATAGGTTAGGTTAGGTAGCCGAAAAAGTTAGGTTAGGTAGTCGAAAAAACATTAATTCATGGAAACTTGGCTTATTAGGCAAATCGGGCCTTACATAGTAGGCTGAGAAGTGCGTTCTGGCTACTAGGTACGACATATATATCTATATATATATATATATATATATATATATATATATATATATATATATATATATATATCTATCTATATCTCTCTTCACTATCATAATATCACTAAAATATCTTTCTCTTCGTGATATAAGCACAATGTGTAATCTCTTTGGAAATTGACATGATAATTTGGTTTAAGTCGTAGCGTTCACCATTTCCTATTTTGTTTGTAAATGCTTAAATAATTTATTTTAAGAAGTTGCATATATTGCACGGGCTGCGAGTTCATGGATTAATGTGCATTCATTTCCCGGTGGAGGTTGTTATTGTGAGATGGGGCGGGTCTGTACACCCTGGCGCGACAGGTCAGGGTGATCTCACCCTGCCTCGTCTCCCTGTACTGTAGCCCACCCAAAGGGACACCCTCATATCATTTTTTCCGGAGACAACTAGGCTTTTGATAAGCGAGGCTGAGTCCCACAGTGGGTATAAGCGAGGCTGAGTCTCACAGTGGGTATAAGCGAGGCTGAGTCTCACAGTGGGTGTAAGCGAGGCTGAGTCTCACAGTGGGTGTAAGCGAGGCTGAGTCTCACAGTGGGTATAAGCGAGGCTGAGTCTCACAGTGGGTGTAAGCGAGGCTGAGTCCCCCAGTGGGTGTAAGCGAGGCTGAGTCCCCCAGTGGGTGTAAGCGAGGCTGAGTCTCAAAGTGGGTATAAGCGAGGCTGAGTCTCAAAGTGGGTATAAGCGAGGCTGAGTCTCACAGTGGGTGTAAGCGAGGCTGAGTCCCCCAGTGGGTGTAAGCGAGGCTGAGTCCCCCAGTGGGTGTAAGCGAGGCTGAGTCCCCCAGTGGGTGTAAGCGAGGCTGAGTCCCCCAGTGGGTGTAAGCGAGGCTGAGTCCCCCAGTTGGTATATCCAGCAGTAATTGGATACATGGTAGTTAACAAAGTAATGGTTTGTGTTCGAGGTCAGACTAGTGAGTGAGGCTTACTCTGAACTATAGGAGGGGAAAGCTCCAAGCTTGCTAACAAGAGTCGATTGACTGACGAAGATTAAGCTACCCAAGAGGTGGCACGGGCATGAGTAGTAGCCCGTATAACGTGAGTGTGTAGATGTACACAGGTGGGTATAGGAGAGAGAGAGACCGTGATTGGGTTAAACTTGGGGTTTCTTGTGAGAAACAAGGGTGGCCAGAAGTAATTAGAGCTAGGTTGTGTTTGTTGCAGGTGTGGGTTAGCGGTGAGTGGCGGACACCCACCGCCTGCTCTCAGCCTTCATGCCAGCCGTCATAAAGGCTGGCTTCTACACGCTCAGATATATGTTGTCTCTAATTACGTTATGATGATCGTGAACAATACAATCACAAGTTTTACAGACGACGCGACTGTTTTATATTACAGTAATGTTGAACATTATTGGTCTGGCACTCCTCGGGTTGCCATGGGAACGGACAGAGTTATCAGGTCGTGTTTATTCTCTCGCTTTATCGAACAGCAGTTCACGTCGTTGTGCTTACTTCATTATTATTATTTTTATATACAAGAGTTATTACATTATTGTAAATTTGGTTTAAGTCGTAGCTTTCACCATTTTCCTATTTTGTTTGTAAATGCTTAAATAAGTTAATTTAAGAAGTTGCATATGTATGCACGGGCTGCGAGTTCATGGATTAATGTGCATTCATTTCCTGGTGGAAATTGTTATTGTGAGGTGGGGGGGACTTGACATCCTGGACTTAAACTGGTTATTCTGGACTTAACATTGTCCAGTCCGTTGTATTGCTGGCCACCGTATGTTGACTGAACCAAAGGTGACCTCATAGTTAATGCTATTGATTGTTAGCCACAGAAGCGGTTAAGTGGCCAGGAGGATTGACTGGGTGCCAGTCCTTAACTGTAGAATCTGTTCACCCAGCAGTGAATGGATACCTGGTTGTTAAACGATTTGGCGGGTCGTATACCAGGAAAATTAGGATTAAGGACCTGCCCCAACGCTATGCGTGCTAGTTAGTGACTTTACAAGAATGTAACAACTCTTGTACATATATTCAAACATTAAAGCAATTTTACCTTGTCTATACTAAGCGCTATCTGACGTAAACACCTTCAATACTGTTTTATTCCGGTCAAAATCTAGCATATCTGGTATCTAATTTACGCTTGTGATATATGTAATATTTTCCACCACTGAAAAAGATTTTTAACCTCGCCCACAAAATTCATGATTCGATAGTTTTATATCCAGGGCGCCACACTTTTGTGTGTGTGTTATTCTGGGCGCTTTTGATTATTAAATGTTTTCTACACCACTTTAATGTAATATTTTTTAGAACATTTTTCTGTTAATTTCCCGTGATAAAGATTTAATATTTTTTAATATAATTACATAAAATAAACATAAGCACATAAAAAAGGCACCGGAGTGCCATAACATTCACAATCACATTAATTAAACTGAAACATAGAAAACATAGAGGCAACACAATATATATATATATATATATATATATATATATATATATATATATATATATATATATATATATATATATATATATATATATATATACATGCGAACAAGCCTGAATGGTCCCCAGGACAATATGCAACTGAAAACTCACACCCCAGAAGTGACTCGAACCCATACTCCCAGGAGCCATGCAACTGGTATGTACAAGACGCCTTAATCCACTTGACCATCACGACCGGACAAAATGAGGTGATAGCCGAGGCTATTTGAACCACCCCACCGCCGGCACTCGGATAGTAATCTTGGGCATAGCATTTTACCAAATCACCTCATTCTTTGGGGCACACGTGAGGAACACAAATGCGAAAAAGCCTGAATGGTCCCCAGGACCATTTTGAATCAGTCCCCAGGAGTTTTCAGTTGCATATTGTCCTGGGGACCATTCAGGCTTGTTCGCATTTGTGTTCCTCACGTGTGCCCCAAAGAATGAGGTGATTTGGTAAAATGCTATGCCCAAGATTACTATCAGAGTGCCGGCGGTGGGGTGGTTCAAATAGCCTCGGCTATCACCTCATTTTGTCCGGTCGTGATGGTCAAGTGGATTAAGGCGTCTTGTACATACCAGTTGCGTGGCTCCTGGGAGTATGGGTTCGAGTCACTTCTGGGGTGTGAGTTTTCAGTTATATATATACATATATATATATATATATATATATATATATATATATATATATATATATATATATATATATAATATAATATATATAATATATATAATATAATATATATAATATATATAATATAATATAATATAATATGCAGTTGACGATCACGAAACACTGATCATTTGTGTGTATGCGAAAAATCCACAGAGAAATGGAAGAGATTAACGTTTCGGCCGATCTGGACCTTTGTCAGCACCGGTCTGAAAGAAATCACAAAGGAAGAGTGGCGGCAGACACTAGATCCTGACCACCATCTCCTGGGGAAAGAATTAACCAGAAAAAGGTATAGATTAGCTTAGAATGGCCAGAAGGATTTAAGCTCTAAGAATAAAAGATCAAAGAAAGCCTCATTGAACCTACATAAAATATTTATATAATATTATGAGACAATGTAACTCTCCCTATCATAATTTTTTCTTAAACTGTTGTTCAATATTGTAACTTAAAACTGGGTCAAGTTTGTACAGTACTAACATTGAGGAAATTTGGACATTGACTAATTAGGGCAGACTCAATTAAATTCCGTTCCACAAAGCCATTGTAATTGGTTATGCTTTTCGCCCCATCCCAATTAATAGTGTGATCACTCAAACTTGTGTGTAGATACAAAGCATTTGACGTTTGGGCAGTTCTTATACTATAAGCATCTTGGGACATACGTAATTGTAAGGATCCTTACAATTACGTATGTCCCAACATGCTTATAGTGTGTATGTATATATATATATATATATATATATATATATATATATATATATATATATATATATATATATATATATATATATATATATATATATATATATATATAATTTATATGTAATATACTGCACATTTTGCAATAACTCTTTTTAATCTTCATTGAGCTTACTTTACAGTTTCCAAGCTTGTACAGTTCTGTAATAATGTGGGAAATATTTTCTTCTATTCAATGTTATTGTTACGAGGCAGTCATTGGCAAATTTGATTCTATGAAGTGACTGTTTTGATCACCAATTTGTTGACGAAATAAGTTCCATGATTTTGTGTGTTTCCGATTATGAGTTTGTAATGAACACTGTCAAAGTCATTAAAAATATATATAAATTCGAAGACAAAGCAAATTGCACTGAGCCGAGGCACAGTGGTAGGGGTAGCTAGAGCACAAGACGACGAGGATGGCGCCAGTTGACACAGTGAGTATACACAGAGAGGTGTAGCCCGCTTCTCGGTGTATACACACTGAGAGTTTAATTTAGGCCTAGAGTACGTTTAGGACTAAAGCAATGCCTGCTGGTCGGTCAGTGAGGTATTGTGATGGTCTTAATAGCCCTCCAGAGGTTGACAGTCCAACACCAACCAGCGGAACGAGGAAGTCTGAGGTGATGTCTCGGGAGTTGGACGGCTTCCCTTACCTTGCCAGCTGGCTGGGCACGCCCGGTGTCCAGGGCCGGCTGGCTGGGCACGCCCGGTGTCCAGGGCCGGCTGGCTGGGCACGCCCGGTGTCCAGGGCCGGCTGGCTGGGCACGCCCGGTGTCCAGGGCCGGCTGGCTGGGCACGCCCGGTGTCCAGGGCCGGCTGGCTGGGCACGCCCGGTGTCCAGGGCCGGCTGGCTGGGCACGCCCGGTGTCCAGGGCCGGCTGGCTGGGCACGCCCGGTGTCCAGGGCCGGCTGGCTGGGCACGCCCGGTGTCCAGGGCCGGCTGGCTGGGCACGCCCGGTGTCCAGGGCCGGCTGGCTGGGCACGCCCGGTGTCCAGGGCCGGCTGGCTGGGCACGCCCGGTGTCCAGGGCCGGCTGGCTGGGCACGCCCGGTGTCCAGGGCCGGCTGGCTGGGCACGCCCGGTGTCCAGGGCCGGCTGGCTGGGCACGCCCGGTGTCCAGGGCCGGCTGGCTGGGCACGCCCGGTGTCCAGGGCCGGCTGGCTGGGCACGCCCGGTGTCCAGGGCCGGCTGGCTGGGCACGCCCGGTGTCCAGGGCCGGCTGGCTGGGCACGCCCGGTGTCCAGGGCCGGCTGGCTGGGCACGCCCGGTGTCCAGGGCCGGCTGGCTGGGCACGCCCGGTGTCCAGGGCCGGCTGGCTGGGCACGCCCGGTGTCCAGGGCCGGCTGGCTGGGCACGCCCGGTGTCCAGGGCCGGCTGGCTGGGCACGCCCGGTGTCCAGGGCCGGCTGGCTGGGCACGCCCGGTGTCCACGGATGCTCATAATTGTACCTCATTGATGACTGGTTACCTTCATCAAAGACGAGCCAGATTTTTCTTGCCCCTACGAGTCGGGTCCCGTTTAAGTCCACCCCATATCACCTTTTTACATAACTCTCTTGACGAAACCAGTTAAATTGCCTCAACATTGGTAGCTGGCAGCCCTCAGTCATTCACAACCCTATTGGTAAACCATTACTTCCCTCTTTCCCGTTCTAAAACTAACTTTCTGATGGTTGTACCAGTTATCGGGGGTTCTGACCCGTTCCGTCAATTTGAGAATCCTGTTTACATTCCTCTTGTGTACAGTTGTAACCCACTTGAAGACCTCGACCATATCTTCCCTGCGTGTCACTAGGGGGCGCACTCGACAACCTGTCCTCACAGGGAAGGGGCCTAATACCAGGTATCAGCTCTGCCATCCTTCTCTGTATTTTCTCTGTAGAACTTAAGATCATGGTCAGTGACTGTGCTGCCACAGGCTGCTATGTCCAGCACCGGTTTTCGTCAAGCGACTGTTCTTCTTGAACAGTCACTTTATCACTTTATGAAATACATCCGTAGTAGGCCTTACCACGGTGACTGTTAACGATACTGCTCGTTAACTGCAGCTGCCCCAATGACCCCCACCACCACCCCAAGGACCCCCCCCCTACCACTACCACGTGCACACTCCCCACTACCCCCCCAACGACCCCAACCCCCCCCCCCCCCCTCCCCCCACCACCACGTGCACACTCCCCACTACCCCAAGGATTCCCACCACCACCACCCCCCCCCTCCCCCCACCACCACGTGCACACTCCCCACTACCCCAAGGATCCCCACCACCCCCCCTCCCCCCACCACCACGTGCACACTCCCCACTACCCCAAGGACCCCCCCCTACCACTACCACGTGCACACTCCCCACTACCCCCCCCCCCCCCAACGACCCCCACCACCCCCCCCCCTCCCCCCACCACCACGTGCACACTCCCCACTACCCCCCCCCCCCCCCCAACGACCCCCACCACCACCACCCCCCCCCCCCCCCACCACCACGTGCACACTCCCCACTACCCCAAGGACCCCCACCACCACCACCACCACCACCCCGTTAAGGTGATGAGGTGTAAACATAGAGGAGGACAACAGGAAGTTACCGGGCGACCTTCACACACTCCAGGAGAGGCCAGACAATGGAATTCATCAACCCCCAACAAATGTGTAAGGAAATGAAGATGTGAAGGCAAGAACGGAGGCATTTAGGCCATAAAGAGAAGCCAACTACAGGAATGAGAGAGAAATTTGGGAGTAGATAATAATTATTAAGTTTGTCGAGGACAGGTAGCCTGTGTATGTATGATAGGATTATATCGAGGTTCCCCGCAAGGTCGACCTACTGACCCTCTCCAGGATGCAACCATAGAAGTTAACTAACTTCTGGGTCCCTATTTACTTTTAGGTGAAGAAAGGCATTAGGCGATTGGAAACATGCCCAACCATATCTGTCCTACCTGGAACTCAAACCCGGGTTCCCGATTATGAGTGGAGAATGAAGCCAACTGTACCACTGAGGGCCAACACTAACACTGGAGGCACAGTTAAACACGCTGACAAACACAACAACGCCATGTAGAAACCTAAATCAGAACTCCTTCAAGACTATTCACAACTTTCGTTAGACCAGTACTAGAATACGCAGCACCTGCATGGAATCCATACCGTGTGAAGCACAAAACCGAAATAGAAACGTACAGAGCTACGAGAGTTAACCTATGAGGATGAGCAACTAGAACTACAGCTAACAGCCCTGGAGCACAGAAGCAACACGGGAGATATTATCTCAACATACAAGATTGAGGGGAATATACAAGGTGCACAAGGACAGCCTACTCCTATTGAGAGAAAGTAGGGCAAGATGACACAGGTGGAAGAGGGAAATTAATGAGAGGAAATACTCGTCCCTGAGCGGGTGGTGAAGACGTGGCAGGTGCTGGAAGACGACGTGGACCACACCTCTCCTCCTCAACCTTAAGGTCACATTAAACAAACAATTACATCGTCAGAATTGTTCAATTTGTGACACAATTGGTACAAGACCTCACTCCGTGTACACTCTGATAGTTAATTACTGGTAGGTATCACCCCCACCACCACAACGACCACCCACCACAACGACCACCCACCACAACGACCACCCACCACAACGACCACCCACCACAACGACCACCCACCACAAAGACCACAACGACCACCCACCACAAAGACCACAACGACCACCCACCACAAAGACCACAACGACCACCCACCACAAAGACCACAACGACCACCCACCACAACGACCACCCACCACAACGACCACCCACCACAACGACCACCCACCACAACGACCACCCACCACAACGACCACCCACCACAACGACCACCCACCACAACGACCACCCACCACGACGACCACCCACCACGACGACCACCCACCACGACGACCACCCACCACGACGACCACCCACCACGACGACCACCCACCACGACGACCACCCACCACGACGACGACCCACCACGACGACGACCCACCACGACGACGACCCACCACGACGACGACCCACCACGACGACGACCCACCACGACGACGACCCACCACGACGACGACCCACCACGACGACGACCCCCCTACCACCACCACCACGACGACCACCTACCACCACCACCACGACGACCCCCTACCACCACCACCACGACGACCCCCTACCACCACCACTACCACCAGCAGCAGCAGTGTTGTCGCCACAGGGGGGGGGGTGAGCCCCGCGTGGAGGCTGGCAAGAGTGTTGCACTAAACTGCGTCCTTCTGGTGTTTCCTTTTGTTTGGTTGAGTTAAAGCATTTGCAACTGAAAATGTTCTGCGTGTCAACGTTTTCTGAAGATTTACTTGTATCTGCCTCGAGCCTGTCTTAGCTGCGTCGTAGACGAGGGAGGGAGAGGTGAGAGGGAGTGGTAGGGAGGACGGGGACTCTACCCCCCCCCCGCACCTCGCAGCAACCAACTAACAGGTGGATCAATACGCATTCCCCAACCCCCCCTCTCTCTCTCTCTCTCCTCCCTCCCTCCCTCCCTCCCTCTCTCCCTCTCCGTCCCTCTCTCCCTCTCCGTCCCTCCCTCTATCATATTTAGAACTTTCCATTAACATTATATCTGCAGCAGACACAAGGATTCCGAGCGTGTAATATCCTTGTTTAACACCTGGCCGAGGCTGCTGGTGTATGTGAACTATTACGGTGTATTAGAGGAGTCAACAGGTGGCCCAGGATTTTGGCCTCTCCTAGCCTCCTGCTCTCGGTATCTCCTCTTCAGTTCATCATGACCCACCGTCTCATTGGTTGGTTCACAGAGTTGCTGTGTGTGTGTGTCGTGGGTGTGTCCTGGAGGGACGGTAATGATGCTCCTGATCTGTGCTGTTTGTCACCTTCATGTTCCTTGAATCATTGAATCTGTTCCCTGTATGTTCAGGATCCTCTTGTTCCTGTGGTGTTTATATATGTTGTCCTCTCCTGTGAATGTGAAGGGCATATGTTTTGCTGATGATCCAAAAATTATGAGGACGATTAAGTCAGAGGAAGATAGTATGAGGCCACACGATGTACAAGATGATCTAGACAAACTGAGTGAATGGTCCAACAAATGGCTACTACAGTTCAATCCGAGAAAATGTAAGGTAATGAAACTAGGCAGTGGAAACAGGAGGCCAGACACAGGATACAGAATAGGAGATGTACTTAATGAAACGTACAGAGAAAGATCTAGTTGATATCTCACCAAACCTGTCTCCTGAAGCCCACATAAAAAGAATTACGTCTGCGGCATATGCGAGGCTGGCTAACATCAGAACAGCCTTCAGGAACCTGTGTAAGGAATCATTCAGAATCTTGTACACCACATATGTAAGACCAATCCTGGAGTATGCGGCCCCAGCATGGAGCCCGTACCTTGTCAAGCACAGGACTAAGCTGCAAAAAGTTAAAAGGTATGCAACTAGGCTAGTCCCAGAACTAAGAGGCATGAGTTACAAGGAAAGACTGCATGAAATGCACCTAACGTCGCTGGAAAACAGGAGAGCTCGGGGAGACATGATCACTACCTACAAAATTTTAAGAGGAATCGACAGGGTAAATAAAGATAAATTATTTAACACGGGTACTTGAACAAGGGAACATAGGTGGACACTGAGTACCCAAATGAACCACAGGGACGTTAGAAAGAACTTTTTCAGTGTCAGAGTAGTTAGTAAATGGAATGCATTAGGCAGTGATGTAGTGGAGGCTGACTCCATACAGTTTTAAATGTAGATATGATAGAGCCCAGTATATATGATAGGCTCAGGAATCTGTACACCAGTTGATTGACAGTTGAGAAACGGGACCAAGGAGTCAGAGCTCAACCCCCGCAAGCACAACTAAGTGGCTACACACACTAAAGTCAACTTGCGCACGTTCCCAGAGCTTCTCCTCCCATCCTGCCCAAGTTACGGCGCCCTTACCCTCCAGCCACGTCCCTCCAGCCACGTCCCTCCAGCAACTGTACCCGAAAACTAAGTGTTCATCATACTACCGTGACCCGGGGTCACGTGGGGTGCCCCTGGTGACCCCTGGTGGCCCGGGGCCACGTGGGGTGCCCCTGGCGGAAGTCTTGGACCAGCAGTCAGCTGGAGGGCGTATGAGTATTGATCCTGTCGATCCTCCCTAGAACCTCTCCTTGCCGTTATTGTCGAGCAATTTTGTAACTTGGTTCATCTGTGCCCAGGGGCCATAGTGTCCCTTGTTCTCGCCTGTTGACCAGACTATGTCGTCATTACCAGCAGTAACGAGACTTCTCGAAAGCCAATATTTGATTTTTTTTTCTGAAATGATCAGTGGCGTTATACAAAAAATAAATGCATACCATATAACAATTTTAATCAGACCCTCTGTTATGTTTGATATAAATAAAAAGTTATTATTAAACAAAGAAAACGGTTTAGTTTTGGGAGCAGACTGAGATCTCTGAGACCAGCAGCAGCTGTGTCGTCGACATCAGTGACGTCTCAAGCCCGTCACTCGCCTCCTCCACACCATATGCAACAGTTCTATCTTAATGATTTCTTTAGCTAAGTTTAGGTTAGAATAGAACAGGTTAGGTTAGGGATTGGTTAAGTTTGCTTAAAGAGTAGCGATGACGCAGGGGTATACATATTTTTTCTCAGGCCTTGGAGCCTACTCCCAAACATTAGAGCCTACATGGCCCCACGTGGACCACACTGTAATAGAGACAGAAGCCAGTGTTGGGACGTGCACAACCGCGACCACTCCTCTGAACATTATCAACGTGTTCTGAACACGTCAGTACGTGTGAGTTATAACGATGTCAAACATTCCTCGTGACTGGTGACGACTTGTACTTTAAATACTAACGCAAGCAAAGGATTCCATTCACAGTCCGTGGGGGCCACGGTTCCATTCACAGTCCGTGGGGGCCACGGTTCCATTCACAGTCCGTGGGGGCCACGGTTCCATTCACAGTCCGTGGGGGCCACGGTTCCATTCACAGTCCGTGGGGGCCACGGTTCCATTCACAGTCCGTGGGGGCCACGGTTCCATTCACAGTCGAGGGGACCACGGTTCCATTCACAGTCCGTGGGGGCCACGGTTCCATTCACAGTCCGAGGGGACCACGGTTCCATTCACAGTCCGTGGGGACCACGGTTCCATTCACAGTCCGTGGGGGCCACGGTTCCATTCACAGTCGAGGGGACCACGGTTCCATTCACAGTCCGTGGGGGCCACGGTTCCATTCACAGTCGAGGGGACCACGGTTCCATTCACAGTCCGTGGGGGCCACGGTTCCATTCACAGTCGAGGGGACCACGGTTCCATTCACAGTCGAGGGGACCACGGTTCCATTCACAGTCCGTGGGGGCCACGGTTCCATTCACAGTCCGTGGGGACCGTGATCAGAGAGAAAACAGTTGAGTACTTTCCTTTCCTGAGTATCGAAACGTGAGAGTTGGACAAGTCTTGTGGGCTGTTTTTTTTGTCTCTGGCTTGGTGCCTTCTTTAGTTTCTCTCTCTCTCTCTCTCTCTCTCTCTCTCTCTCTCTCTCTCTCTCTCTCTCTCTCTCTCTCTCTCTCTCTCTCTCTCTCTCTCTCTCTCTCTCTCTCTCTCATCTCCCTTCCCGCCCCTCACCCTCCCTCCCATCTCCCTTCCCGCGCCCCCTGAGCTCCCTTCCACCCATCAGTGCTACCGCTGTTCATATGCCAGTACTCTTACCCTCTCCCTCACAGGCTAACTCCATTGTTCCTCCTGCCATACATATATATATATATACATATATATATATATATATATATATATATATATATATATATATATATATATATATATATATATATATATATAATAATATAATGTGTGTGTAATATTTTATGCGCTTGCTTGAATGGTCTCCAAACTAACAGGCATCAGAAAACTCTCTACCCCTGAAGGACTCTAACCCGGACAGCCTGGAATCCATGCCTCTTGGCGTGTCCAGTACCGTTACCACTAAGCCATACTGACTGTACAAAAAGTCAGTGTGGACTGGTGGTAACAGCAGTGGGTGGGTGAGGGGCAGCAGCAGCAGTGGGTGGGTGAGGGGCAGCAGCAGCAGTGGTGGGTGAGGGGCAGCTGCAGCAGTGGTGGGTGAGGGGGCAGCAGCAGCAGTGGGTGGGTGAGGGGGCAGCAGCAGCAGTGGTGGGTGAGGGGCAGCAGCAGCAGTGGTGGGTGAGGGGCAGCAGCAGCAGTGGTGGGTGAGGGGCAGCAGCAGCAGTGGGTGGGTGAGGGGCAGCAGCAGCAGTGGGTGGGTGAGGGGCAGCAGCAGCAGTGGGTGGGTGAGGGGCAGCAGCAGCAGTGGGTGGGTGAGGGGCAGCAGCAGCAGCAGTGGGTGGGTGAGGGGCAGCAGCAGCAGTGGTGGGTGAGGGGCAGCAGCAGCAGTGGTGGGTGAGGGGGCAGCAGCAGTGGTGGGTGAGGAGCAGCAGCAGTGGGTGGGTGAGGGGCAGCAGCAGCAGCAGTGGTGGGTGAGGGGGCAGCAGCAGCAGCAGTGGTGGGTGAGGGGCAGCAGCAGCAGTGGTGGGTGAGTGCTGTAGGAAGTGTTCAGCCAGCTACGTCCCTTTGTAGGGCTTCCTGGTCAGTATCGTTGGTGGTGGCCGCCGGCAGCGCTGCCGCTACCAGGTACAACTGTCCAATGCTCCTTCCCATGATTCTCGCGCACACGCACGCGCACACAGAGCAGGGGCGCCGGTGGCTGTGTGGATAGCACGCTGGACACGTGATCCTGAGACCCGGGTTCGATTCCCGGCGCCGGCGAGAAACGATGGGCAGAGTTTTTCACCCTAATGCTCCTGTTACCTAGCGGTAAATAGGTACCTGGGAGTTAGTGAGCTGTCATGGGCTGCTTCCTGGTGTGTGTGTGTGTGGGAAAAGAAAAAACCCCAAAAACAAAAACAAAAATAGTAGTTAGTAACAGTTGAGAGGCGGGCCGGAAGAGCAGAGCTCAACCCCCGCAAGCACAACTAGGTGAATATATATATATAATATATATATATATAACACACACACACACACACACACACACACACACACACACACACACACACACGAACTCACGCACGCACTCAACTTTAATATCCCTAATAGGATTGGTGGTGCAGCCCCGGCAGTGCTGGCCAGCCCTGCCTGCCAGCAGTGTAACCAGGTGCTTCCCTCAGTGCCTTGTGCGTGCCTTCCCGTCACCCACGCCACAACAATCTCGTTAAAGTCAGTTTGTTAATAATACGTTGGAGACCATCCTGCGCGAGACGAGGCAGCGACCAAGTGACTCTAAATGCTTCAGACAAGTGGAAGAGTTGCGATCAGGTGTTGTGAGCAAACGCGGCTTTCCAAGATCCTTGTCAGTTACTTGAAGCTCTTTTAAAGCAAACTTAAATGGACGACCATGTCTACTTGCTTTAATAGTGGTACATCTCGTCGCTAGTGCTGCCCCCCGCGTGACTTCAGTGTGTGTGTAAGCGACAGGTGTTGCCAAGAACAGCACATGTGATTGGCGTACAGTTAACTGTGTCAGTTATCATGCCATCCGACCCAGGCACTTCGCCTTCCCCTCCAGTTGGCCCCTACAGGAGGTCCCTCACCGGCGACATGGGCAGTCCCTGCTACATGCCCCGGGGGAGACTCGCTCGGAATAAGAGCATCTCTAGTGCCGTCCTGCCTACCATCAGCATCATGGTGGACGAGGCGTCTTGCGAAGCGATCAACATGAACCAGGGACTACGGCGATCACGGCGTGACTCCATCAGTGTCCAGGACCTCAATCACACCCTCACCTGCAACTCCATGACAGAGTCCTTCCACTCTCATCCCAACCTCAACTCTGACCTGCTTCAGGGCACCATGTACACTCGCCCGGAGAAGAGAATGGACCGCTTGTCGCCGCATCTGAGCAGACCTCATGTGCTGGAGAGTCAGCTCTTCGACGCCCCCACTCCCAGCAACATTAACCACATCCGCTCCTCCTTCCTCTCGCTCTTTGCTAAGAGAAGGTAGACACCCGAGTGTAGAGGACGATTAACAATTAAAAAGTAGAGATGCTGGGTAGTTAGCAGTGTAGGGGCGAGGAAGTTAGTAGCAAAGTGATATAAACGTCATGGGTTGGCTGGGGCACTGTTAATAGGGTCAAAGGAAACACGTCAAGGGAGGTTTGTAGAAGTGTTTTAATTTGAAGTAAATTCTCTTCACGAAAAGTAAATGGAAAGTTAGCAGGTGTAGTGTAACAGCGCACTCGCAGTGACACAATCAAAGACCACTTGTCCTCATGTTTAACAATTACGCTGAAACAATCTCTTACTGTAATAATACAGTCGTATAGCAAGAATATATTGTCCCATACTGACCAAAAACAGTCATAAAGAACTTATTTAATTTGCCACGTTCAGTAACCCTGCAAAATTGGGTGAGACTAGCGCCAAGCGTCTGACCACCCCCCCCCCCCCTCAGACAAACTGACACATTCTCTTATATATACTGTGTTGCTCGGGTGATGGACGCCACAGCTTCACTACACATCACTTTCATCATTGTAACCATAACTACATACTATCATCACTATCTCTACTATAAATTAATTGCAAAATGGGTGGTGATGGTAGCCTATGAATAAGTAACAATAGTAGTGGTTTTAAATATTTAGTGTAAATAGTGAAGCGTTAATAAGTGTGTGATGAGATAGCAGTGAGAGGAGTTTGTGGAGGTGTGGTGTCATGGTCCAGAACAAGGCTCAGGGACAACAAGGCTTGTGTGTGCAGCTGTTAAGTGTGTGAAGTGAAAATGTATGGAACTGTTAAGTGTGTGGAGTTGAAGAAACTGGTATAATAATGAGAGGAATTTCTTGTTTTAAAATTGAAATACGTTTATTGGAAGCTGTATGGAGTTGACAGTTGTTGGACGCTGTGGAAAGTTTCAGTGCTGGTAGCAGTGATTGTGTAAGAAATAATAATGTAATAATATCACTGGTTTGATCTTAGTGTGAGTGAGAGTGTGGGGGTTGTGTGATGGTCATGCAACATGTACGTTGATGGGTCATGCGAGACAAAGTAACAATGTTAGAGAGAAGTGTAAACCTTTGTATACCCTTAATGTGAGTAATTAAAGCGTGTTAAGTTTGATGATGTAAATGATAGTTTTAATAGTGGAGAGACAGAGAAGGAAATTATTTGTGTGAAATAAATGTGAATGTTGAAGTAAGCGCTTTATGGGGGGTCATTAGTTTAAATACCCGGGAGGAGTCATTAATAAATGGAGAATGTTTAATAGAAGTATATTACAAATTAATGGTGTTTTCACTGATTATTAAAGTCTGTTCGCCTATTAATGTGAAAGTAATTAAGGCCGTTATTAGTAACGTGGGTGTGGCTCGCCTCGTGTGTGTGCGTGCTGGAAAACACAATCTGGCAACTCATTATTTAAAGGCAGGACCTACCTCTTGTTTTACGTTGATTCTTTCCTTGTTTGTATGCAAAGTCTCATCATACTGAAGGTAAAATTGTTTACATAATTGTTGCTTTCAATGCCTTTACTTGTTAATAACTACTGTGGCGTAGTGTCCACCACAGTTGGGTCACCGATGAAAGGGCCAAGGGGTTCAATTCCCCTGAAGATAGAAGCATTTGGGCAACTGTTTGTGGATTGCATCCTGGGATAGGTCAGTAGTCTGCCTAGGGAAAAGTGATAAGCTTAAAAACCTTTCTGTCCTCGACTATTGGAACCATCTGGTAGAACTAATGATGTATGATTTTAGAGAGGAATTAACCATTACAGTTCAGTACGAGAAAGTAAAACATGACACAGTGAATTATATTCTAGTCGCTCAGAGTAAGCTGAATTGGGTCTGACCAGTAAGTGGACGGGTGATCGCTTGGGCACACATGCCCATGTGTATGGGTATTACAATAGGCCTAGCAAGCGTGCAGTCCCCCGACAACGGTACACGTGTATATCAATATGTAATTTTCATATTTCCCGTTTTCTTCGACGAATCCAGTTTTTAATAGTAACGCAATATCAACATGTTTCTAGTGATTTTATGTAAATTTCGGTTAATAAGAAAATATTTTATTAATCTTCCAACTTATCACAACATTAGCCCATGTCCACTAAAAACCCGAACGACCCCACTAGCCTTATATAACATTAATAATTGTGTAACTAGCGTCAAAAGATTATTTGCTTAGCTAAACGAACTAGAGGGTTCAGTTCCTGTACCGACTATGTGCCTCTGTTACCCTTTACACCACCACCCACACGATGGGTATGGGGTGCATAATAAAGAAAGAAATTGAAATTGAATTGCTGGCCAAACATATAACTTATACCGGCAAATAAATGGTGGCGCAGTATTACACAAGCTTCCCCTCCAGAAAGTTTTCTTTGTCGTGGCTGAGGTTCCAGCGTGGGATGGGCTCCTGCCTCAAGTTAAAGGTGGTGTGATGTGGCTGAGGTTCCAGCGTGGGATGGGCTCCTGCCTCAAGTTAAAGGTGGTGTGATGTGGCTGAGGTTCCAGCGTGGGATGGGCTCCTGCCTCAAGTTAAAGGTGGTATGATGTGGCTGAGGTTCCAGCGTGGGATGGGCTCCTGCCTCAAGTTAAAGGTGGTGATGTGGCTGAGGTTCCAGCGTGGGATGGGCTCCTGCCTCAAGTTAAAGGTGGTATGATGTGGCTGAGGTTCCAGCGTGGGATGGGCTCCTGCCTCAAGTTAAAGGTGGTGTGATGTGGCTGAGGTTCCAGCGTGGGATGGGCTCCTGCCTCAAGTTAAAGGTGGTGTGATGTGGCTGAGGTTCCAGCGTGGGATGGGCTCCTGCCTCAAGTTAAAGGTGGTGTGATATACTTGCTTTTATCTGAGCTTCCAAAGTGACGTATATAAATGTGTTGTTACGAGCCTCGTCGCATTATAAATAAGGTTTACATGGATAGGTTTTTAACTTTAATAAAAATTCAAAATTCAAGGGAGAATCTTCCCTATTCTTCCGTTCTCAGGAATTAAGAATTGACAAGTTAAGACGGCGGGATCGTACGTGACAGGAATATATACGGAAAGGCGTCTACTAAAGTCTTATGGTCAGTAGTGTATTGTGGCGGCCTTATTAACCCTCCTCGCGGGTGGTAGGCCTTACACTAACACCAAAACAAACTAGGATGCTCTCGGACGTAGGTTCGAACCCTCGTGGATTTGTTAAAAAAAAGGATGATTTATCTGTTTTCTTTTCGTAAACAATATTCATAATGCTACACATAATATTTTTCTCAATAAACTCCATAATTAAATGGTGTCTATAAAAATAATTCTTTATTTTTATATTTATTTGAACTTTATATTTTTGAAAATGCTCAAACGACATTTATAGTGGCTTTTTCGTGAATATATATTTTTTAGCTTGGACTTCGCCAAAATATCTAGACATTTTTAATGTTGCATTACTTCTTAGCCGTACTGAGATGCTGCAAGGATACTGATAATGTTCTGATATGAAGGCAACTTTCAGGACAAACAGCCAAGCCATTACGACTATATAGCACTGGGAAGGGGTCAGGATAAGGATTTGAGATGGGACGGGAAAAAGTAATGGTGCCAGACCAATTGGACGGTAGGGGATAGAACGCTGACCTGCACGAAGCGAGACCGTCGCTCTACCGTCCAGCCCAAGTGGTTGGGCTGTTCTGATAGGAAATAGGTAGTACGTTTTAGACTCGTTGATATATCTGATCAGTGGGAAGTGACGCTGTGTGCTCTCCTGACCCTGGCTCCGGTGTCTCCACAGCACCAGGGGTACACACAACACAGTGACAGTGTCTCCACAGCACCAGGGGTACACACAACACAGTGGCTGTGTCTCCATAGCACCAGGGGTACACACAACACAGTGACAGTGTCTCCATAGCACCAGGGGTACACACAACACAGTGACAGTGTCTCCACAGCACCAGGGGTACACACAACACAGTGGCTGTGTCTCCACAGCACCAGGGGTACACACAACACAGTGGCTGTGTCTCCACAGCACCAGGGGTACACACACAACACAGTGGCTGTGTCTCCATAGCACCAGGGGTACACACAACACAGTGACAGTGTCTCCACAGCACCAGGGGTACACACAACACAGTGACAGTGTCTCCACAGCACCAGGGGTACACACAACACAGTGGCTGTGTCTCCACAGCACCAGGGGTACACACAACACAGTGGCTGTGTCTCCACAGCACCAGGGGTACACACAACACAGTGACGGTGTCCCCACAGCACCTGGTGTACACACAACACAGTGACGGTGTCCCCACAGCACCTGGTGTACACACAACACAGTGACGGTGTCCCCACAGCACCTGGTGTACACACAACACAGTGACGGTGTCCCCACAGCACCTGGTGTACACACAACACAGTGACGGTGTCCCCACAGCACCTGGTGTACACACAACACAGTGACGGTGTCCCCACAGCACCTGGTGTACACACAACACAGTGACGGTGTCCCCACAGCACCTGGTGTACACACAACACAGTGACGGTGTCCCCACAGCACCTGGTGTACACACAACACAGTGGCTGTGTCTCCACAGCACCAGGGGTACACACACAACACAGTGGCTGTGTCTCCACAGCACCAGGGGTACACACACAACACAGTGGCTGTGTCTCCACAGCACCAGGGGTACACACACAACACAGTGGCTGTGTCTCCACAGCACCAGGGGTACACACACAACACAGTGGCTGTGTCTCCACAGCACCAGGGGTACACACACAACACAGTGGCTGTGTCTCCACAGCACCAGGGGTACACACACAACACAGTGGCTGTGTCTCCACAGCACCAGGGGTACACACAACACAGTGGCTGTGTCTCCACAGCACCAGGGGTACACACAACACAGTGGCTGTGTCCCCACAGCACCAGGGGTACACACACAACACAGTGGCTGTGTCTCCACAGCACCAGGTGGTGTGGAGACTTCTCATCTGAAGCCTTATCCCCCATAGAAACTCAAATATATCAGCTTATTTTTTTTCACCCTCCCTCTCTCCTCTCTCTCTCTGTAGCAACACATTTCACATTCTCGTGAAATGTGAAATAGTATAATGAAACTATTCTATGTTTTATTCGAGGGCGTGTGAAAGGGGAAGGGATGTCGGCCATTCAGTCAGAAATGCGCATCACCACTCAGTAATATCTGGGCCATTTTTACATTCAAGACCAATTTGATGGATTGGCAATAAGTTTTGGTTTAGTGAATGTGTCAGTTTCCACTAAGAGCTCAGTTTTCTTGGGTCATACTCCTTATTTGTTCATTGAACAGAGAAAGAGAGGGAGGGATTAGGTAGGAATGCCGTCTGCATCATGAAGAATAAGGGTTAATCAGCGTAATTTATTGCGGAAATTAGTTCTCCTTATTTTCTTTTATTTGAGGATCATTATAGAAAACGTTACTTTGATTAATATTTAGAGGTGTGTGTGATAGTCTGGCTGGGAACTATTTTTGTTTCAAATTATGGTTTCCGTTTTTCGTGGCATCACATTAAATATCAACACGTTTAAGTTTTTTTATTATTTTAGTTTTTAGTTTACTATGTTCTGTAACTTCCGGAAAAATTTAAGTTCAAAATGGAGTGTTTTTGGCAGGTGGGCATAGTATTATAAGTGGCTTATGTTTGTTCATCTAAGTAAAGAATATATGCATTTTTTGCTAGTAACTTCCTCTTCTATAGGTTCCTTGGAATTCCTTTAAATTAGAAAGCATTTGTAACCAAGCATAACTTAAACATAATCATTTACCAGAGTTTTTCTTCGCGAAATAAAACTTATACTTTACTTTTTTAATGTATTTTTTTTAAGTAAAACAGTAGCGTATTAATGAATTAAAACGTCAGTAATCCGGGGCTTGGTAATATAGTTACACGGAGTTAGGACCATCACGGTCGTTAGTGGGTTCTTGTACATAATGTTGTTGTCTGTACATAACCCTTGTTGGAGGGTTGTGACACTCTGAGTGTTTCTGTCTTGTATAGAGAAATGTGCAACACTTAGTCCTGTAATGAATGATACAAACACAACAGCAAGGAGCAAAATTTAACGAAATAGCTGCTTTAACGGGAATGATAAATAGTCCTAGAATTAGAATATACTGCTATAGACATAGTACGGTGCGAACTAATGCAACTCAAGCGTCCATACGCTGTTATAGAGTAATCTACACAAAGGCACGAGTATAATTAAAAAAAAGTCGTACGAGAATTTAACGAGGTCGTCATTCAAACTTGAAATAAATGCAATGTAAGAGTAAGAAGCGGAGGACTGAGGAGCGGGTGAGGACTGAGCGTGTGTGTGTCTCCTCAGTCCACGACCCAGACCCGAGGACTACGAGCTGGACCCAGCTGAACTAGCCCACAAGGAGTCCACCTTCTCCAGCCCTCGCTTGGACGCCACAGACTGCAACCTGCCCTCCTCCCTCGCCGCTGCTCAGGTACTCCATTGGTGGTTTTGGTACCCCTCTGTAGGCCCTAGTCTGGTGGCCCGCTTGTGATCACGTATGTAGTGTTTGGTGACAGTTGTCTAGCAGTGATCTGCTGTTAATCTCATTTGTTGGGTTGTGGATTTGGCGGTAGCTCTGTTGATGAGACTTGTTAGTTGTCGGGTATGTAGTGTTCACTGGGTACTCGTAGATGATGTAGTCGTGACCAGCTAATGTATGTAATGTTCTTGAGACGTTACTAGTTGTTATATAATGTAAATTGCAGGGGACCAGATGTAGTTTACGGTAAAATGTTTCGATCGATTAAAACTACTTTTTACTGTAATGCTTAATCTTATACATAAATTATTTATTTTTCTACGCACATCTTTCACCTGTGATAACGGAACATGACAGAGCTATGCGGGCTAGGTGTTCAGAGGTGCAACCTCTATCATTATATAACGACGACCACTACCAACACCACTCACTAACCACAATCACCACCAATTAATCATCACCATTACCCATCATTTTTACCCACTACCCATCAATTCTACCCACCACAACGACCCATTAACCATCACCACCACCCACGAACCACCACGAAGACACACTGATAATAACCACCACCACCCACTAACCATCACCACAAAGACCCAATAGTCATCATCACCACAATGAACTAACAAACCTGGAATTTACAGCTCGTGAAGCACGAAAATAAAAATATAAAATATGTAGAGGTTTGGCACAAGACGAGTGCCGGACGCACGGTGCTTACGCTACCAGCAATGGTTAAGACAACTAGATCTCGCAACCGTATAAAGAGAGAAGAGAGGATATGATCAAAACATGCAAGATACGGAGGGAGAGAGAACACAGGTAGAAGGTAGATGCACAGACGAACCGCAGAGAATGAAGGAAGTCGCCGTACCCGTGTTCCGACAGTCGGCAAGTGAAGCACAAGGAAAGTTACCACAGCCGCCTGACTCTCGTAGTGCCCTCATGGCTCTCGGGTCCTTTAATCCGGTTCATCCAGTAGTTGTCGAGATCCAGCATTGGTTGTTTCTCGTTCACAGTAAATTTAAGTCGGTTGAGTTTTGTTGGGTTCCCAGCCATATTGGTGTGTCTTTAAATGAGCGTGCGGATGCTGCCGCTAAGGAAGCTGTCCGCTCTTGTCCCATCTCTCGTAAAGGCATTCCGTATTCCGACTTTTACCCAGTTATCCATTCCTCAGTTCTTACCCGTTGGCAGGCTTCTTGGTTGTCTGTTACTGGTAACAAGCTACGTACTCTTAAATGTTGTGTTTCCTCGTGGCCGTCCTCCTTCCACCGTAACCGGCGGTGGGAAACAGCTCTGGCGAGGTTGCGTATTGGCCATACTCGCTTAACCCATGGTCACTTGATGGAGCGCCGCCCTGCTCCTTATTGTCCTAGTTGCATTGTCCCTCTTACGGTCGTGCATGTCCTTCTTGAATGTCCTGACTTCCAGGACGAGCGTGTGTCTTGCTTTCCGACCGCCCCTCGCGGTCACCTGTCCCTCGATAGAATTCTTGGTGACTCGGATACTTTTGATATCGTTCGCCTTATGCGTTTTTGTTCTCGTATTGGCATCCTTGGTGATACTTAGCGCCCTCTGATTATTTTGCGTACTTGATGGTGCTACATAGCCTTCCCGGTTTGGTACCTTCTTTTGATAATTACTTACTTACCACAGCCGCCTCCATCCATAACTGACACAAACACAACATAACGGATTCTGAACGTTACAAATAAAACGCCACCAAACCTGCCAACAAATACCACCTCGGTAGCCACGTCCCTTTCAGGCACAGATTTTAGTGAATCCATCTTGGTCAATACTTCATCATGTTGCTCTCAGTTTGGTCAGCACCACCACCATGCTTCTCTCGCCTGAGTCAACACCTTTGCATTTGTGCAAGTACAGTTTGTGCACTCCTGTACTCACCAGGACGGGCTTGCAGTGTCGGGATTTCGTGCGTGCGCGT
Organism: Procambarus clarkii; assembly: GCF_020424385.1. Taxonomy (NCBI): domain Eukaryota; kingdom Metazoa; phylum Arthropoda; class Malacostraca; order Decapoda; family Cambaridae; genus Procambarus; species Procambarus clarkii. The sequence continues at coordinate 11,089,464 of NC_059649.1, read as the reverse complement.
CTGGTTTTCTCTGTTTATCTGTGCAGGTATTTAATATTGTCTTAAAATGTAAAACCAGAACGTTTCCCAGGTTTTAATCTTCTATTCGTCTATATTTTATCATATAATAAAAATAGTCAATTTGTTAAATCTTTCTTGTGCGTAATCTGATTATTTACGAAATTCATAAATTTAAATATTTTTTGCTGATAGGAGAGAGTTTTTCTGTTGTAAATATTAGCGGCGAGACGTGCAGGATTATGAAATACAGTTTTGTAAATCAACTTTCAAATGTGACGCTGTTATGTTAAGCATATCTGCACATTAATATATATGAATTTCACAACAGATGATATTTAAACAAAATTTACTATTGTAAAATGATCATTATGTATAGTTTCCCAAATGCCTTCACCATCCGTGTAGTAGATTAATGCGTGGACCGTCAGCAGGGAGTACTGCCCCAGAGACTGGTTGTGCTCGACGACCCTCCAGTGCAGGGCGGCCCACTCCTCTCTTCTCCACTTGGTTATGCCAGAAAGCCTTCTTTTATTAGGAAGACAACTTCCCACCTCCACGTGGTGGTGGTAAAAATCCCTCTTCCATAAGACGGCCAACTTACTTGCATTAGAATTGTTTTTGCACGAGGTCGGCCCACTTTTTTTCTTCACGATACGTGCAGTTTGCGTGAAGGTTTCTCCTCCCGATGACTGCATGAGTGGTGGTGGTGATCGATGCGGCACTTACGGTGACGCATCAATGTTCATAATTTGACAGAGGTTGGAAGTTATCGATGTCTTCTATTTGTGTGAGGATGAGAGAAATAAACTCACGAGTAGAAATGGACTTAGGATGGCGAAGATGAGGAGTGGTGTTAATGGTGGTATCCAATTGTTGCCGTTTTATGAAGAGTGTGTGGTTTAGTCAAAAGACTGAGATTGTGTGTGTGTTTGGTAGTTAGTCGTAATTCAGATAAGTTAAGGTAGATTATTGTAGGGTGAGTTAGAATACATTATCTGTAGAATACATTACTGTATCTGACGCAGAGTCTCGTGTGTACTGGGATCCAGAGCATTTCCAACATTTAACGTCTTTGGTGCAGCCTTTCGAGGTATGGTTAAAACCTTTTAAAACGTACGGTATGGTTAAAACGTACACCTCTAGTTTATGGAAGAACCCGTTAAACCAAACCCTATCAGGGGGACTGTAGTCTAGAAAGGTAAGCAGGGCAGTGCCTGTTACACTCAGTTCTCCCTTTGGTCTTCGCATAAATTTGTTGACTCCTTTTTTATTGGAATGCCATCTGCCTGAAGTTAGGCCTTGATGCCGTCTGCACTAATGTGTACAATGTCAGATTACATATTTCGCTAATTGGTCTCCTAGTGGGTGGTTTGTAGCATTTGACTTTGTATCCACAGATATCAGTAACGTCTGAACGCTCTAGTTCCTTGCTGTGTTTGTGGTCCACTGTGATTAAGTTCCTTTGTTTATTAGGTCTGATATCATGCACTTTGATCTTAAATATATTGGGAATGGCATTATATAGGATACTTTGTGCTCTACTATTTCCGAAAACACTCCTATCTTCTTCCTCAAAGGCAATTATGAAAGTTTGCAAACCAGGAGAACTTGACCTATCTTGATTGAGTGGTGGCTGTTGATCCTGAGGCCGCGTGGCGCCCGAATGGTCTGTTTACCTCTGTATGATGGTGACGTTGCGCCTCTAATCTGTTTGTATTACTGTGGTGTTTACTGTCCTGGAAACCTCCATCTGGATCCACTTCTAAGACCGGCTGACAATCATGATCTATGTGTGAGCCATGTAACATTGGTTTCTTAAAACTCTCAAAGGTATCGTAAATGTTTCTAGGAGTGACGCTGTGCGCACCTCCATCTACGCACATACGTCTCTGTCGTAATGTCCCCCGTCCTTTAACTCACATCCACTTACTTCTTCTCCATTTTGTTCTATTGGAAAGCATTATTGTAAAGGGCGGCCAACTTACCTCTCCTCCATCTGTTTATATTAGAAAAACCGTTATGTATGGTTATATATTTTTTCTCTACGTTGGCAAGCCTTTTAATATAGGACAACACCACGTTGCACTACACTCAAAGACACACATTCACTACGTTCATTAAATTTGTGTACCACTCATACTGGTAAAACTGATATACATGACCTCTTGACTGTATGAGTTATCCCTCTCCGGTGAGCCTCGTTTTCTCTAAGACTGTGTAGAGGGGTGACTCAAGTGCTGCACCCGCAGGATCGTGACCATAATATAAAATCCTAACCTGGGGTAGGAGTGACATTTATGATTATATTCATTAAGATATGTAAATGATTATTAGTTTAGTCAACATTTTGCTTATATGTTCGTACCTTTCTCGGTTGGACCTGAAGTGGGGAGGGGAAAGTCGACAAAGACCCATGTGTTTCTTAGTCATTAATATATTTATTTACATATAACAATGGCTTGCTTGTTAATCATTGTTTTTAAGTTCGTCTTTAACTTTGCCCGCAACGTTAAATCATATCCGTGTCTGATTAAAGTTTGGTTGCAGCTGGCCTAATGAATTCAAAGTGAAGGTTGCCACTGATATGTAAAGTGACGCTGTTGGGTGATGAGAGTATTGTTGAAGCGTCTTAAGTGACGTGTGTGCATACTTTCTCCTCCATAAGTATATACATGAACACACGAGAACAATGTTAACATTATTGGGTTTTTAAAATGCTGATGTATATACTCTTACAGGAACGGCAGCATACAAAATAAATCTACGGATTTCATTTGCCAGATTTAATTACCATATCTTATAAATTAGGTCTCGTCAACCCTGCTCACAATTACTCGATATACATTTTCACTCGAGGGATAATCTATATAAATAAAAATGGAAATGTTCGTTTGTTCATAATCGATAATCAAAAGTTCTTCACCGGTTGCTTTGAAATTTTCACACAGTTCCATTCGCATCCGAGCAGGTTTATATATACATACTACTGTCTGTATATAGATGTCACGTCTGTGACGGTAAAAAAAAAACTTTCTGAAAAATTTAGTTTTCATGTTTTTCATGTGAGGGAAATCTTCGAAACCTCTTTACCGATTGCTTTGAAATTTTGACACAACGTTGCATTCGAATAGGCGCTTCTTTTTATATACCTACTGTATAGATGCCACCTCTTGTGACAGTTAAAAACATGTGTTTTTGAAAAACAGCGCCATCTGTTGCACATAAGACCAACACATGCTATTCTACATATGTTACGATTCCA